>PQWD01012430.1:0-26737 GCA_019425675.1 Leucinodes orbonalis
ATTTCGATCAATTTAAATTGTTGGGAAACCTTAAAAATGCTACAGAAAATACAAATTGACTCGTATATTTCTTATACAGATCCAATTTGCAGACATCAATTGAGACCAACATGAGCCTAATTAGTTAATTTTGGTGCGTCATTAAGCCATTATTGGTTACCAATCTAGAAATTAAACGCGCGGTCGCCTCTATTCTCATGTAATTGATCTATTGTTCTTATCTATTTAATATGCAATTTAATCAGTAAGCTCTCTACATTAACCTCAATGAAGAAGCAAAATTCTAAAACTCATTAAAAATAAAAAAAATGCTTTTAAGAAATAAAGAATGCCCAAAACATTCACAAAAGATTTCAGGCTCACCAATTTTAATTTTAATACCAGAAGTAAAATTATATTGCTGTGACAATTCTGACACTCAATAAAAGAAGGCAAATTATTTTGGGAAAATTAAAACCCTATTGATATTCTATTCGTATAAAAAAACGACTCACCAACTTTGTAGGTACAAAACTCGAGATTGGTTATCTTCATAAATGTCCTGCTACATTAATATTTTGAAATCATTATTGTGAAGTTACGAAATAAGTCATAATATAACTTATAACTGTTCAGTTTTCTTAGACGCTTCTTTATTACCAGGGCAAAATACTGAAGAGATTGTTCAATTTAAGTTAATGTAACCATTTAAACCAGGGCAAAAAACAACGATTACGAAGTGGCATAAAGTTAGAGAAAGCTTAACATTTGACGACATTAAGATGTTCAGCTACGAGAGCAACTTGCAGCCACATCCTTAATTCCCTTAGTTCGTGTTTCGAATGGTTTTATTGTTTTCTGTTTTGCTACTCAGACACAGGACTTGCATCTCCATTTGTTATTTACATTTTCAGTACATTTTGTCTAAAGCATAAAACCATATTTAGAGATTTATCAATGCATCTTTTGGCAATAGCAATGTCATTTTTGAACTACACATAGAAAGATAAATTTGTCAAATTGTGTTACTGACTAAACAAAAATATGACCAGCCATTTGTTTTGGTTTTCTTTTCATTTATTACAAGTTTAGGTTTGGCAGCGTTTCAAGTGACGTATTCGTGACTTTATACTGCGAAGGGATGCCAAAAGGGCTGCTAAGGCCTCGCACTCCGGGACAAGTCCCGCATTGAGCCCCGTCCTTACCCGCCGACCCGTGAAATAGCTTGTCTCGCCTCGTTCAATATTGATATGATTCCATCCGCATATTTTGCTTTACGATTTAATGGTTTTGTAATCATGCTCCTTTTTGTGATTAATGGCGTTGAACAGAGTTTTTAATGTTACTAAACGGTACTTTTACATCCTTTTGATTACTTAAAGTCTGAAAGAAAGAAAAAAATCTTTTTCAAATAAATCTGTTACAGATACTTTTGAATCGTCAATTGTTATTATTATCATATTTTTTTTGGGACTCTACCACCGGTTCGGAATAAGTAGGATCTTCGGTAAGAGCCGGCAAGAAACTCGATTTACTCTCAATCTTTTTAAATCAGTGGTTACAGTTTTGTCATTTAGCTACACATAGCTTTACAATAATTTATTACAAAGATTTTGTAACTGGAACACTAAGTGCAAGACCACACATCTTTATCCGATAAATATTCTTCTATTGTATAGTAAACTTTTTTCATTAGGGTTTTTTTAATCTTTAATTTTAACTGGTGAAATGGCAATGCGGCAAGATTTTGTGGTATTTATTAAAGAATGTTATGCCTCTTCCAACAAATGATTTCCCTACTTTACTTAGTCTAAGATTTGGGACAGCAAGTTTGTTTTTGTTCCTAGTATTAAAGTTATGTACGTCACGATTTCTTTCAAACAAATGAAGATTTTTGTGGACATAAACTAGATTATGGTAAATGTATTGAGACGCTACTGTTAAAATATCGATTTTTAAATACTTCCCGAAGTGAATCACGTGGTCTAAGGTTATAAATGGCTCGACTATATAGTTTACCTCAACTTAACATTTGACTACTAAACATCAAGTGCCATACAAATGTTTGTTATTTAATAATAAATAGGCTGAAGAACATATTAACACATCATTTTGTTGCCTCGTTAATATAAACAAAACCTTCAATAAAACAAATGTAAATAAAACTACGTTTGAATCCAAACAAGTATTTTTTTGAAATCTTGATACACAAAGTCACGTAATGTTTTTAAGAAAATTGTGTCATTTAAATTCAGAAAATATTTCAAATAACTTATGAATTATATTTATATACCAACTAGTATTTTTTGTTTCAAATTTATAATATAATTTACAGAAACTGTAGCCAACCCTGCGGCCTAAGTATTTTGAACTGTATACACAGCACTAATGTACGCAGCGTAGTGACAAGATTAGTGTTTCAGAAGTAATACGACTATGTAAGACTCTTGACATTGCTCTCTTCAAAGAGAATTAGAAATGGAATGGTTGTTCCAGATCACCAAATACGTAATTTATGTTTTAAATAGGCTCATTTAAATTATTTACGGTATTACAGAGTAAATTATATCAGTGATTAGTAACGGCGCTCGTAATTATGACACATTGACACTTTTTATAGATAAATTCTGCGGTAAAGTAATTTTCTTTAAAAATTAACTTAGCTAGCAGTCTATTTATACTATTACTAATGATTTGTATACTAAAGTCAACCGCCGGTGTCGTTAATCATAAGATATAGTCTTTTGCCTATATACTTGTAGCATTAAATTTGTAGAAAAAATAAGTATTTCATTAAAAACGTATAATTAATTATTTTATTTAACTCTAGTATTATTATATTTGATCAACGGTATCTCAATCGGTACCAAACCCAATTATGTACTTATAAATTGATTAAAATCATACTAATAAATAAATAATAATAATATAATAATTCGTTAACTTTCGAATAGAAGATCCTTTAATAAGAGATTAAATATGCGTGGAGTATCATAGTCGACCGTGGGAAGTCCATAAACTTGTTTATGACTGTCGTTTCAAAATATATGACGTTAATACTCAACCGCCTTGCTGTATCTTGTGTTCATGTTATGGCTTGCCTACTCCTTACATGCTATAAAGTATAGTGGGATATCGTTTCAATTTTACGGTTGTTTGCCTCGATGTAATTTGATAATAATAATAAAATAACAGTTGGATTTGGCAACAAAACCATCAATTATAAAATTGAAGATACAACAAATATCCAAAAAGATTTGATTTAAAAATAATTGGCATTTTGTTAAAAATAAACTATGTTGATTACATAATAAAACAGGTACCTACAACTGAACGGATATTTGGCTTTTCCAAAGTAGGTGAGGCTATAATTTTACAATTATCGGCAACAAAGCGACTCATTTTAATAAAAATAAGCGAATAAAAAAAATAGCATAAATCGTTTTATGATTCCTTTTTTCCATGTTTGTGTGAACTCGCGGTTACCTTACCTTCTTTGTTACCTTACTTACCTTACCTTCGTTTGTTTATCCGTTTAAAAGCTTCAGACGTAAATGCGCCGCACTAAAATAACAAAAATAATCAGTATTCCATGCAGCAAAGCTGCCGGAGTTTTTGTAGGTAATTAATATTTATTACCAAGTGAGAAACATGGAAAGGATCTCAGTGGCAGCTATAAAACGGAATATCAGAATTAATGTATGATCTCTAAACAGTTGAATGCGTTTAAATTCATCTTAATACTTTAAAGTCAGGTAAAAGCAAGCAATTTTGAAATGTTTATCATTATTCGTAACAAGGAATTTGAATTGAACAAAATCGTGAAATGGGGAGTAAATATGATTGTGTTTGAGTTGACTAACACGGGTAATTTTGTTCATCGCTTAAGAGAAAGCGCTTAAGGAAATTTAGGAAATTTAATGGCTCCTTATTTATTACTCTTGAACCATAATCCGGTACGCAGTGGAGACTTTGAAGATTTAACATTAATTACGTTCTTGTTCCTGGGGATGCCATTTGTTTAATTACCTATCGCAAACATGGACAAATACTTAATTTGTTTCTTGTTACCATATAAGTTTGAACACGGGTAGCTAAATAAGCTGGCTACTAGTACCTATATAATTGTAATAATGTAATTGTTTCACAGTTTCCATGGTCTAGTGGACAAATGTTTTCGTTTAGATCGCTGCGCATCCCGAGGAACGAGGGTTCGAATCCCGCGTAGAAAAGTAACTGTGCGAGTGTTACCAATTAGGTAAGGACATTGCAGGCTAAATCGCCTGAAAATTAAAATGATTACATACTTTAGAGCGCACGTAAAGCCATCGGTCCCGGCTTTGTTAACGACTACCATTCCAAGATTGTTCTTAGGATGGGGGGTTAAGACCCACCAATCCGTATTGGGCTCGCATAGTGAATGGCTTACGTCCAATCCCCATGCTTTGCTGTATGGTAAGCCTGAGCCATGCAGTGAGCCGTTATATGCTTATGACCATGATGTTAAATTTTAATGTTTGTCATGCAAATATAGTAATATAAAACACCCAAAACAGTCTCGACGCGTTCACGACCTCGTCTCTTCTAGACTTGACTTATGTAGACTTCGTGTCATAGACAGTCAAACAATGATATTCTGTATATAAAAAAAAGGTAGATACGCCATCCGTGCCTTAAAACCGAACAGCCGAAGAGAGTACAGTTTGTACTCTTTTGTTTAGGTAAATGTACGCTAATTCGAAATATGTGTATGTGTGCTGTCACTGCATTCGGAACACTTTTTTCGAGTTTTGTGAGCATACCACGAATCCATACTTTTTACATCATTGCGGTTAAAATTAACGTAGACAGGCTTTAACTAAGCGGTGAACGTATAAGGATGTAATGAAATATATGACACATTAAATTATAGTAAATTTTAGTTATCACTTATAACGAGTACGACAGTTATTATCCTTGAGTGTGACAAGGCGATGGGATTCTAATCGTCCATACTAGAAAGTTTCTATGCTGTTTGATTTGGAAGCTTTATAAGAAACTATATATAGACTACGGAAATTTCTCCGTATTTGGATGGGAACTGACAAGTTAACAAAGCAGTACCGAAAAATCCCTTCACAGAAAACCAACAAAATTGAATCGAGCTTCTGATTCCATTTCCGTTTGGGGTTATTTTAGTAGGCCCCAGTATTTACTCGTTAGATTTCTATTGTTTTGGCATTTCCCTAGTTGGTGACTACAAAGTCAATTGGTTCTCTTGTGTCATTTGAAAACTTTTCAGTACTAGTTTTAATGTTTTAAGTAAATAAAAAGCTTTATGTTTTGGTTTTCGTAGTTAAATTAGCTTTTTCTGCACATCCATTATCAGCTCATTATACGCCCCCATCGAGGGGCAAGAGCTTACCCGTAAGGGAATATACGCCATAATCGTCCACGCGGGCCTTGTGCGGATTGGCTGACTTCACGCACAACCTTTGCATCTTTCTTAGACAATCTCACGATGTTTTCCTTTACCGTAAGAACGTCGAATAACTTTGGGATTTGACCCCACAGATTGGAAGACAACAGACCTCACCAATGAGTCACTGACGCTTCCTGCACGTGCGATACATTAATTAATTTTGTATGATTAAATGGTACACAAAGTGTTGGTCCGTGATGTTCTTATTATAGCTTATCATGTCTGTAGTTCCCATGAACCGTGTAATTGTGTAGCTGGCCTCACTGCCCTCGGGGTCAGTTGATGTCCTTCTGCCGTCCCTCTGCGTATTCAAGCACATCGTTGTATTAAATATTGTTTGTACAGCCCTTTATACGGTCAGTTGATTTTGATACGAAAAATAAATAAAAAATATAAATTTTAACAACTTTTGTCAAATTTGACAAGTATTACTTATTTTTTTATTTACGTTTCATTGTTATTGAAGTTTTTGTAATTGTTAAAATATTTAGGTTTTCGTAGTTTTAACCTCGGGACGCTTTCGATTAGCGTCAGCTTAGGCAACCCATTTGGTAGTGGTTGAGACGTCGGCTACTACACCAGAACTCGTCTGCTTCAACGGCCATCGGTTCTGCGACATACGTGACCAGCCCACTGCCACTTCAACTTGCTGATCCGGTGGGCTATGTCGGTAACTTTAGTTCTCTTACGAATTAAATCATTTCTAATCTTATCCCCAAGAGAGACTCCAAGCATAGCTCGCTCCATTGCGCGTTGAGTGACTTTGAACTTGTGAACCAATCCGCAGTCAGTGTCCATGTCTCAGCTGCGTATGTTAGTACGGTAGACGCATTGCTCAAAGACTTTCGTCTTTAAGCATCGCAGAATAGTTGACGTTAGGACATGACGTAGCTTAACGAATGCCACCCAGCCCAACTGAATCCTCCTACTAGCTCCCTCTCGAAGTTATGCCGGCCAAGTTGGATGGTTTGGCCCAGGTAGATATACTCCTGCACAACCTCGAGACGGACGCCATCGACGCATATCGGTTGGCATGACACGACTGTTGAACATGACTTTCGTTTTGTCCAAATTCATGCCAAGCCCAACTCGTCGGAAGATTCATTAAGGCTGTTCAGCATCTCCGCAAGCTCTTCCGATGACTCTGCCACGATGACGATATCGCCAGCAAAACGAAGATGAGAAATATACTCTCCATTGACGTTGACTCCTCGTTCAGACCAGTTTAGGGTCTTGAAGACATCCTCCAATGCGTTTGTGAACAGTTTCGGGATATAACACCCCTGTCTCACACCACGACGCAATTGCATGGGTCTTGCCCGCTGGTCTTGGATCTGAACGGTCATCGTCGCTGCGTTGGAGAGACACTTCATCACCTCGATATATCGCCAGTCGATACCGCATCGCTGCAGAGCCTCCAAAACAAGGTTTCGACGGAGTCGAAGGCTTCCTCGTAGTCCACAAATGCCATACACAGCGGCTGGTTATACTCTTCGGTCTTCTGTATAAGCTGCCGAACAGTATTCATGTGTCCACGGTGCTGTAGCCTTTTCGAAACCCAGCCTGCTCGGTGGTTGGAATTCGTCAAGTCTTATGGCGAGACGTTCGCTACAACTCTGAAAAACAACTTATAAACGTGGCTCAGATTGCTATCGGTCTATAATTCTTCAAGAGAATTTTGTCACCCTTTTGAAAACAAGACACTTCTGGACCACGCCTCTGGTGTAGTTCCTTGGTGGATGACGGCATTAAAGAGCTCGACTAATGCCCTTAGGACGGGCTGTCCACCGGCTTTTAGGAGCTCTGACGTAATACCGTCATCCCCTCGGGCCCCATTCCTAAGTTGCTCCAAGGCTGCACTGATCTCGCTAACGTCAAATCCGGGATATCATCGGGATATGGCGCCTTAGTGGGGCACGTGATCCCGGTGTCCTCGGTCTGTGCTGATGAGCGCTCGATGAATACAGCCGTCCATAGAATTTCTCAACCTCTTCCAGGATCTGTGGGCGAGTCGCAAGTAATTGCCCATCTGCTGTCTTAAGCCTAACCAGATGGCTCTTCCCAAGTGGTTTTTGGAAAATTTGGCCCCCTGTTCTGTTCAATAAGTCCTTAATGAACCTTGTATATTGAAACACGGAGCCCTGCGAATGAGTTTTCGTATCCGCTTGGAGAGAGCCTGATTCTGGCGAAGCAACAGCAGCAGATGGCATCTCGCGTCTCAGCCTCATCAAATCCAGGGTTTCGGAGAAAGTTTGGACGACTTAGCTCGTTTCATCGGCGGGAAATGCCTGCAACCCAGTGTACACACCGCCTTCACCACGTTGTCGGTTATCTCGTCCACGTCGCCAGTGGTTTCCAGCGAGTCGAATCGATTTTGAAGTTCCAATTGGAACTGTTCGGAACCATAGTGTTTGGAGCGGCGTAGGTCTGAGAGTAGATTTATTAAACGAGACCGTTCGGCCTGAAAACATATTCAAAGTGCTTCGGACAAGTCGTGATCACTACCGGTTTTAAACCTGTTGACCACTGAGACATCTTTAAATATATGTCGCTTATCCGCCATAATAAAATCTATCTCGTTCCTTGTCACAGTGTTCGGGCTCTGCCAGGTTCATCTTCTCTGAGGCTTCTTCTTAAAGAAAGAATTCATCAAGAAAAGCCTCTCCATTTCCAGGAAGTTGACCAGCATCTGCCCCCTGTGATTCCTGCTCACAAATCCATGAAGTCCGATTTTCGATTCGCCGCGTTCTTGTACTTTATCGTTGAAGTCCCCCATAACAACATTGTAGAAGATCGAAGTTGTGCCATGTATGGCTCTGGAGATATCCTCATACACGGCTTCAACCTCTTCGTCAGAGTGTGACGAAGTCAGCGCAAATACCTGTACCACCTTTAAGGAATACCTGTCGGTGATTTTAAGTACAAGGTACGCTACCCGGTTCGACACACTACTGATTTCTACAACGTTGCTGACAAGGGACTTGTGAACCAGAAAACCGACACCACCCTGGGAAACCCT
This sequence comes from Leucinodes orbonalis, assembly GCA_019425675.1. Lineage (NCBI taxonomy): Eukaryota > Metazoa > Arthropoda > Insecta > Lepidoptera > Crambidae > Leucinodes > Leucinodes orbonalis. The sequence goes on from PQWD01012430.1 coordinate 8,460, forward strand.
ATCACCTTCTCGGAAGTAGAGCAAGTTTCCGGAGTCCAGGGTCATCGTGTCCTCCCCCTCTCTACGGACTTCAGATAACCCCAGTATGCTCCTGTTAATATGACTTAGCTCTTCTTCTAATTCGGAGAGGTGATGGTCCAGCCGTATCGTGCGTCCATTGTACGTAGCCAAATATAGTTTTTTGTGGCAGCCTACCGTAACCCGGAGATTCTTCGCACCCCCCGCCCCACCGTGACCGCGACCGCTGCCGTGGTCGGGAAAAGTGGGCTGCCGGGAACTGGGGCCGATTTTGGTTGGCGCTGCTCATGGAGGTTAATGCCCGTAGTCGCCACACTGGGCAGGCGGGTTGGTGACCGCAGTGTGAACCAGTACGCAGGATGGCGCTGCTGCCCACCATCCGGTATAAAATCCCTTAGTCGGCTCCTATGACACCCTCGGGAGGAGTAGGGGTGGGGACACATGTATTCTATTCTGCCGTCCCCATACGGCTACACGGCTGTGAGCATGGACATGTCTGTTTGTATTGGTCTAGTTGTTTTCTATGTACACTATGTATGTATTTACAAAATATATATTTTAGTACATTTATCCGTTGTAAAGCTTAATTTGGGGCTAGAAAGCATTATGTAATTGTCAGTGCATATTAATAGAAATTTTGATGTATGCACTTTTGTTTATCTATATAACCGACACGGGGTTGTTTTGTGTCTCGATTTGTAGTGGCTAGTACTTCACTACTGCTACCTTTAGGTAGGTACACTATTCAAAAGGGCCTCCCCAAAGCCTTTCATCAAAGGTTGGGAACAATAATCAATCGTACTTCTCATGTGTGGTTTGGCAAGTTACCAGAGAGATGTTTGGCTTTACTATGGCAGATGAGTCTCTGGTGGTACTCATGATTCAAGAGTTACAGACCTCCAACATTGAACTCCCTTGGAGGTCAGTAACTATTTTGCGAATTATTTGGGATCTCGAGAGATCATTGGCGGTGGTCTCACGATCAGGTAATTCTTCTCCTCTGTTTATGTGTATAAAATCAAAAGTGCGCCACGGAAAGGTTAGGTTGGCAGGGGTTTAAAATGTTAAATGCAGTGTTGCTTATGCCTTATTAGTATCTATTATAAACTCATGTTAATAAAATCTGTAATGTGTACAATAAATAGAAAATTCTAATAACGTTTTTAACATATTAAATGACTTGTAAGCTATAAGGTATAAAGGTCATGTTCAGCTTTGCACACGTTATAGGTGAACTAAGCGCTTTACAACTTATACGTTATAAATTTATAACTTAACCACTGTAAACTTCTCAAGTTCAAAACTAATAAACTAACTTATCTCATTCTCTGACAATGTATCTATTGATTTCAAATTCAGGGTTAAGAGTAGGAAACTTTATGGTTACTCCTTTAATAATAATAAATGTTTATTTAATAAATACACAGTTATAGTAATTTTTTTAATCTGCTCTCACATAAGGTCACACTGTGTCGTGAGGGTCTGGTTATATTTAACTTATATTCCGTAATACTCAGTACCAGGAAATACTAAGATGTACCAAGAGTTCTCTTAGGGGGTATTTATTTCTTATAATCTACATCATACTCATATAACCTTTAACCACTGCACTCTTAAATATCTAACGGACTTAATATATCTCTTATTGTGTTTCGATTTTAGAAGACGCCAACTAGCTTCTAAATAATATCTTAACACTTGTAATGTACACTTAAACTTGTATTACTCCAGGATGCTACCCCTTGTTTGAGTGTAGGAGTTGACTACTCAACAATACTTACACGAAATAAGGCATCAGATATACAAAGATCCTGATGAATTTTCATATTAGGACCTAATCTAGTTTATTCTCGGTGGGTTAATTTAGATTAGGGTTAATCAAAATCATTACACCCTCAAACCAGTACTGATAAGTTTTTTATCGAGAGCTTTGGTGAAATCGCTTGTGTTTAGCTATGTTATCTACTATTAGTTGTGCATAAACCTACGTAAGGGGCCTACGTAATTCAATAAGTGTTTTTCGTGTGTGCCTAAATGTTCAACTTCCTTAAATTAATGAAAGTTTATTACCGGAATGGTCAGCTAACGGATGGGTAACCAAAATATGTTCTCGAATAGCGATGCTCTGGAAATCCCCTACTGAACCAGTTCGGCGGATTTCTACACCGTTTTTGAGATAAGAGCTCACTAATATTTGTTTTTCTAATTTGATTGATGTACCTACTAAATCTGGTTTGGAATGCATTTAATATTTTTTTATTATTATGTTAAGCCAACTTGGTGTTCTCATAAGTAAGGGAAGCCATCAATTTACGCCACTTGCATTAGACTAAGACGATCAAGTAAGCTTACAGTTGCATGTCTCCATGCCTCAACTACAATTAGGTTCGAAGCAATTTAGGACGGTGTCATTCGTCATGTCAGCGGTTGGCCCGTCGCCGTCACGACGTGTGCATGCGAAACGCTTAAGTTCCATCGAGCTCATTCGTTTGGTAAATTGCATTTTTCACGATTCACTTAACGATATGAATGCTCGAGTTAAGCCAACTGTAAATTTAATCACTGTTTGGAAATACTAGTTTTTAGTTTCGCCATACGCGGTGACAGTTTTGATTGTGTTTGCAAAGGTTGATTCGCCTTTTTGTCATAATTAATTTGATGTGATGAAAATGGCTATGCCACTGTAGTCGATTTTCAGGAACAAAACCACATGTACTTATGGGACCATGGCGAACAATTAACATAAAGGACGCCATGCCAGTCGACCTGGGAACCGTAATAATTATTCTTCCAATTACTTTACCCAAAGTAACTATTCCACACCTCTTCGTCTGCGTCGAATGATTATTTTGGGCTAGCGTTAACGTGGCTTTGCTTACATAATTAAGATTAAACTGCGATTTCTCCTAAGATACTCATGCAATCAAATGTAAATGTAATGGGTCATATTTTAAATTAAATACTAGTGAACGTATTTATTTGCAAAATGATTCATGTTTAAAAAACTTCGCAAGTACTTTTTAAAAAAAAACTTTAATCAAAGTTGTACACAGGTGACTTAAAATAACTGAATATTGATTTGATAATGACAGCATAAGTATTAAACTGTGTCGCAGCCATTAACCCCAACCCCACGGGACACTAGGGTCAGTATACAAATACCTTATTCTTAACCTGTAACATACAAGGCATACTTGGTATGACTATTTGAATTCCATTTTAAAAAGATGAATAAATAACAAAGCTCATTTTGAATCAGGTAATTATTCCACTCCGTGGTTCGTAATGAATGAAGATGCCGGCAATCGCAACCGACGCCGTTTATATTATATATATTTTTCGTTTTCACCGAGGGGAATCTTAACGTAAAAGCTTTTGAATAGTGTACAGGAAGTCGCCTCCACGCCACATTTATATTCCTGAACAATATCTAATCTAAATAAATGGTGCCCTCGACCGCAGTGGAAAATCAAAATTAGGTTATAGCTGCAGTAACTCCCTGCTATCTTTAAGTTTGGATTTACAAGTTACAGGAGATTACGAAAATCGATATTTTACGCGGTAAATATAGCTGGAATGCTTTTAGACGAAGCGTTATTATAACTCTCGGGCTGAGTGAGAGAAATATTATTAGTCACGTGCTATTATGGAATAATGAATTTATTAACTAATTTTTGCTGACTTTACTCCTCACACATGGTTGAAAGAAGTTCCTTAACTAAACGAGATTATGGCTATTCTCTGTCACCACAATAACTAAGTGATAAATGATGAGCAGTTTTTTTTTATTTGCCGCTACAAGTATGATTTGCTACATATAAAAAGTTTATGTTTTATCAACACAAAAAAGAACCACATTAAATATGCATATCACACCAATTTTGACCCTCAACCAAGTCATTTATAAAATCCTTCTAATCTTAAAGTATCTACATCCAAATGGGTCAAAGAATAAAATGGACATGATTTTCACAATTTGTCAGCACATTATGCAAATATGAGTAAATCCCTTGGCTCTCAACTAAATTGCAATGAGCACAAAGTCAGAACATTACATATTGCAAAAAGCTTGTAATGTATGTGAGCTGAATGAATGGACAAGTAACGCTATGTCGGGAACCCTCATACGTGACTTGAATCAGGATATGGGCCCAATTTAAGTGAGCCCAATGACCGTGTCGAAAATAATATTAAAGACTGTTGTTTTAGTATCGGTGGTTTCAAAACAATCATCGTAATTGTAACCAGTAAGATTTTTTGCACGGTTAGACGACCCATCCGGTGTTACGGTTGAGAGGTCGGCCGCAACACCAAGGGTTCCGGGTTCGATCCCCGGGCAGTACAAACATTTGTGTGCATGAACATGTCTGTTTGTAATGGTCTGGGTGTTTTCTTTGTATAATATGTATGTATTTACAAAAAAAAATGTATGTTTATCCGTTGTTTAGTACCCATAACACAGGCTTACCGCTTAACTTGGGGCTAGATGGCACTGTGTGAATGTCAGTGCATATTTATTTATTTATTATTTTTGTTGACTTACAAGGATAACATTATTATAGACGTCAAGTTTAAACATTTTGGTATAGCAATAGAAAACGTATATTAAGTTTTGACAATTAAATTTGTCATGTTTTGGCAAACGTTGAAAAAACGTATTGTATTCAATAATTGATATTTATGAAACATACCTTTATAAAATAGTGTTCTTGTTGAATAAAAATAAGATTTGTTTCAACAAACCTTAGGTTTTGTAGGTTTTTTTTCTATAAATTACTTACATGTTTAATAAAATATTGACGTGTTTATAAAGTGCAACTAGTGTCAAACCTAAATTTGGTTAGCACTATTCGAACAGCGTTTATTTCGCTTTCAGTAACATAGCGATTGCACGAAAACGGATAATAATAGACGCTTGAAGACCTACATCGCATGCTACAAAGTTAAAGTAACGCGAAATACCACTAAATGTGGTGAGAAATCCGTAAACTTCACTGTTTTCCCGTACCAACTTATTTGTAAAACCTTTTGTTGGCACGCTTATTGTTCACATTAACCGCATATTATTTTCTAACATACATGAGACCTGTGATAGTCCACTGCTATACTAAGGACTTCCTCACAGATCATCATCAGCTTATAAACAATTGAAATTGAAATTGTAAAATGCTTTATTCAAATAAATCTTTACAGATACTTTTGAATCGTCAAAACAGTATATAATTTTTTTTATTAAATCTAGTGACTCTACCACCGGTTCGGAATACTGCCATCCAACGAGAAGATCCCGGCAAGAAACTCGTGGGTTACTCTTTTCAATACTTGGTTTTACAGAGTTTGGTCAAATAACAAATTTATACAATTCAATTATATGCGTCTGCTCCTGGAACACAATGCAGGCAGACTAACACCACAAAATGTTGTCTGCTAAATATTCATCTACTGTGTAATATCCTTTTTTCAACAAGGTAGTTTTAATTAAAGCTTTAAACTTATGCAAGGGCAAATCAACAATATTTTGTGGCACTTTATTAAAATACTTTATACAATTTCCGACAAAAGATTTCCCTACTTTGTGAAGACGAAGATTCGGAACAGCAAGTTTGTTTTTATTCCTAGTGTTAAAATTATGATGATCACTGTTTTTTTCAAAAGTGTGGATATTTTTACGTACGTACATTATATTATCAAAAATATATTGCGACCGAAACATCCCCACCGAGGGGCACGAGCCTACCCGGATAGGGTGAATAGGCCTCAGTCGTCCACGCGGGCCTAGTGCGGATTGGCTGTCTCCGCGCACTACCATTGAATTTCTTCGTAGGCGTGCGCAGGTTTCCTCACAATGTTTTTCTTCACCGTAACAGCATCGTATAAACGTATACATAATTTCGCAAAAGCCACCAATGCTCACGACTCCTTACAGATAGTAAATGGTTTTGCCGTAATTTGCAAACCCGGCGGGTGTATTGGAGATGCTGTCTCCAAATACACCAGCCGGGTTTGTACTTATAAAAGGTTAGATTTATTGAGTGAGCACTGCTACCTGTTCTCTGATGATCGTTTTGCCTCCTCTTACGTTCTCGCGGGGAGAGAATGGAAAAGAAGGGACAGTGTTAATTTGTATTCTCTCCGCCTCACATAGTATAGTATAAAGCTTTATGCTTGCAAAAATAAAGAGGATACAAGATGTGAGCAAGAAACAATAGGATAGCCTAGAATTCGATTGCCAGGGTTTCGTGCTATACTTACTCATACATGTATGTATGGTGACGGTTCCCTTATTGAGTAAGCCGAGCATCTATCATGTTCAATTTGAGCGGATAGCAACTATGGCAGAATCACTAAGAGGGTAATCCTTCTCACATCTAAGATGAAGGGCAATGGATGGCGGATTAGACATTAAACCCTTGTAGCAAGCAAAAAAATAATGAGAAATTTTTGGTCTTAATTAACGACCGTTTCTTCTGAACATAAAAGCCTTTAGTTTTTGTACGTTCTACTGTAATCAATCACTTTGCTTGCAATGTGTTGAACTACTGACTGTTTATAATAAGACTGTTTGTAAATGTCGCTTCTGTCAATTGGGTTCAACTGAAGATACTTGTCACGTATATAAGTTTAAATAGCTAGTGATAGAGAAAGATCTTATGTAAATCGCTTGGGTATAAATACTTTTCACAGAAACAACATGAAAGCGATACTGAAAAGTAGTTATTTATTAGTGGAATAATACGGGGTAGCGACAAGTAATAGTGGCATTCTCCACATGGCAATGCTAAGAGTGTAGGCCAGTTTCCTGCAGTGGGACGTTAGTATGATGATAATTATCATGATGAACTAGTTAGCTCCCTTTTTTAAGGTAAATTTTAAACATTCTTATAAATAGATACCGTCTTTATATCTTTAATTCAAGTTAATTTTTTATTGACATGAAAAATTGTTTGGGTTGTATAAAATATTATGATAATATTTAAACTAAAAACCCATACAGACATGTATTACTTAGCCAACTTCATACCAAATTTTATTAAAATCGCTTAAGTCAAATTAACGCCGCAGCTAAGCGTGAGCTTAAGCGCCGCGTGGTACGATAGGTTAAATTTAATAATAAAAGAGACTAAATTTTTTCTTATTACATCAGCTACCTGCCAACAAAACTCCCAAAGGTCCAGCCATTTCAGAGATTTCCTAGAACAAACGGACAGCCAAAAAACTATTCTGACAAATATACCGTACATACCCATATTCATGTAGTAAAAACGCTTATTTCAATATTACAAACAGACACTCCAATTTTATATATATGTATTATTACCCAATTGGTTGAATAACAATCCGGGCAAGGACATCAAATATAAAGCCCGTACCGCGGCAGAGATTACGATGTCCTCGTATTTAATTTGGCGTAAGTACCTCTTCCCGAAGTCCGGGAGCCCATCCTCTACCGCGTCCGTTATCGTAGCGGCATTCGCTTCTGATAAGCCCGTTTGCCCCACACTGCGTTGTGATACAAGTAACGGGAGAAAGCGATTATCGACTTAATTTTAATTCTTGTAACAATAGTTGCGATATTTAAATAGTACTCCAATCTCACCTAATTATTAAACTCCAACATTATCTTTGAATTTGTTGTAACTACTTACGTGCTGAAGGGTGAATTTGAGTGTATTGTGTGTGTATTTGGAAACAGTGGTCTATTAGGTTCTTATAGCTTATTTATGTGATAGATAGCTTTATTCATTAAAAAAAATCCAAAGTTTATATCGCTGTTAAACTGTAGATTACCCGTGTAATCATACTCACGTTGTGTGTTTTTTAAAGACTGATAACATATAAAAGAAAGAAATCAGACATAGAAATAAACATATACCGTATACCATATAACCGATACCGTGAGGTTAAGATCAAGGTACGCTGATCCTATCAGACTTTACTTATTTAGCCGCGCAGAAGATTATCCGTTTTTAAAATAAAAACAACGGTCCTAAGGTCTTCCCAAAATGAGAATCGAAACTGAGTCTCGGCAATAAGGTGGAAATATTCCATTACCCATAGAGAAGAACCGCGACAGCTTATAACTTAACTCCCTTGATAACAGACTGGGAAAGTACCAAGTAGCAATTTCCACATTTACTTATTGTAAGCCTTGTCCCGAAATTGTTATCGTTAAGAAGGTAAGATTTTATTAAAATACTTATGATGCTGTCTAAGGCCTGCCTAAGGTCGCAATACAGAGATTATACGGGTATGTCTTCCCGAGTCATTTTATAATCTACAAACGGTATCCATTGTTACATAGTTATTCAGAAAGTAAATAAATTGCCGCATCCGATACAAAGTTTGCGTTGAAAAATAAACGTGGAAAAAGTTGTTAGAAGATGCGTTTACCTCGATTTATTTCATACTTGTTGCTTTGATAGTAAAGATTTGTGTGTACTCAGCAGGACTGCTGGGAATTATTTATGAATATTTTTAGTAAAAGAATGAAAAGGCTGCAGGCAGGTGTTGGCTGGTATATTGAAAATCTTGTAAGATAGGGATATGCCAAGAGCAGTCAGTATGACTGTGGAACCCCGCAGAGTCAGACAACCTTCTGTCTTGCCTAAACTGTCCTCTTACTGCAATTTCCAGGATCTCTGGATGGCAAATGAAAGGGTGATCAAAGTGGCCCAACGTTAGTCGTATATTTAGCTTTTGAATCCATATCGACTGGATAGAAAGAAATGAAGGTTAAAGGTCTTCAGGTTCTAATATTTCCTAAAGTGAAGCTTTACTATCCTTCCCTTTAGTTGAATTTTACGCATTCTAAATAAAAAAAATCTATTTTTCAACAATTACATATAACCCTTATACATTCGTCAAGTCTGTCCGTCCGTCCGTGCGTATATCACCCCTTTTTTCGCCGAAACTATAAGCACTACACTATTTTAACTTTGTACGTATATGTATTCTGTAAACCACTATTAGGTTTTAATAAGGAACTTGAAAAAAATAAATATATTTTGGGGTTCTCCATACATTAAACTGAAACTCAAAAATTTCATCTTACCGTATGAGGTATCAATGTGTGTGATCTTAAAAAATGGTATTGAGGTTTCTAATATATTTTTTTCTAAATTAAATAGTTTGTGCGAGGGACACTTCCAAAGTTGAAAGAAGTATGTCCGCCCCCTCTAATTTCTAAATGACCATAAAATCTAACAACGAAATTTAGTTTGAACGATTACTGTGTAGTTTATTTTATAAGTCATAAACGGTGAACCACTAGGTTTTCATATTAAATCTGTAGTAGGTGCCTAAGTAAATAAAAATTATTTTATTTTATGTTACTTGCTGCTGCGGAACCCTCCACGTGCGAATCAAACTCGCGCTTGGCCAATTTTTTATCATACGCAGGCCGATATTTAGCGGATTATTGAAAGTTAACACCGTGATGTCATTGTGTTTTAAATGTGTAATTTGACAGATCGAGAATATGCAGTATCTTTCATCATGATCATTGTCTACTTTAAATATCCATCTAGTTAAATTATAATTATGAAGATTTATACGGCCAACATTATATCAGAATATTGCACCGATCATAATATATATATTTAAATTATTCAATGTGAGTTTAATTAAAATTGAACGGCGGATGATAGCACGTCAGAGTTTCATTATCACGCCGGCAACTTGTTAAATTTCATATTTGAAAGTAATTTATATTGACGCACATTAACTGCAGCGTTTAATATCGCTGAGGTTCATATAATATAATTGACGGTTTAAGCTTTAAGCATATATATATGTGTGTGTAAGATTAGTCTAAAACATAAAACAATAATGTGGTAGTACGCGGCTATCAAATGTAAGGCGTCAATATCATACAACCGCTTCATTAAGGATTCGGTTTTATTTGTTGTCTTGTACGGTGAAAGAAAATATCGTGAGGAAACTTTCATGCACGCCTGCGAAGAGATTCAAAGGTTGTGTGTGAAGTCGTCCAACCCGCACTGGGCCGCGTGGACGACTAAGGCCTAATAACCCTATACGGAAAGGCTCGTGTTCCTCGGTGGGGACGTTTAATGAGCTAATGATGATGTAGTCTTAAACATATCATGGATCATATAAAAACCTAGTCATCCCAAGTTCGTGTAATATTTAATTACAAATACATTCTCTTATTATTTGAAGTTTGTTTTCAGCATACTTTTTCTGTTTAGACCAATGAATGAACAGATGAAGGCATTTCTCTCTAAGCATTCCTTGTAGCGAAAAGGAACTGTCGCATTCAGTCCTACGCTGGATTTTGAACAATGGCTGCCGCCCAAGGGAAGGGCTCAGCACACTCCTTAAAATTTACATATTTTAAGGGCTCAACTCTTGATGGAGCTCTGTTAGCTATGTTCATATCAAAATTATGACTTCATGTCATTTACAATTTTATTGTACAGCGCCAAATTTTATCTGTAATCGGAATGTGGACTGACAGAGTAAATGGCTTATTTTTCAATCTGTCATAACGATATACATATTTCCATACATTTTCTGTGGCGTTTCAAACCTAGAACGTCACGCTTATAGCCTGACAAATGTCGGACTTTGAATACTTTATTGTAATAGATAAAATACAATAATTAAAGATGGATAATCAAAACGATAATTATCGATATTGAGATGTTATAATCTTCACAATTAGCGTTTCATATTGTTTTTGTACAGAGTCAACATTCCAATTCAATTCCAGTCAATTTTTTTTTCAAAACAATGATGGAAATTGAATTAAAGCTTCGCGTTACCGGTAGAGTTTTGGTTTATACTATCAGGGCATAGTTTTATTTGACTTATTCCATTACTTGTATTTGCTATTGTGTCTGAATTCCTGGCTTTCAAAGGGTTAAAAGTGGATTAAATGGTTAATCACAACACTTAAAATGCATCTTTCACTTGTGCCAAATAAAAGATGTACTCAGCTTCGTTCTCGATAGTCCGCGACTAGATTTGAAGAGTTACATACAAAGTATTTATATTTAAATACTTTATATGTATTTAAATATTAAATTATATTATATAAACTTTGATCAATTAAACATCTTTCGTATTGATCCTGTTAGAACTATTTAGCTAGACTTAGTGACCCGTACCTCTACTAAAGCCTTAGACTTGTATCCAACCGTTGGTGGTTAAGTCTCCCCTGATTCACATCCCTAATGGTGGCCAATTTATTTGTTTTGAAAGCTGTTTGACTTACCTTCTTTGAATAAAATTAATGTGTTTCTTGATAGGAGGGAGGGAAATGTTAAAATCGCAGCATTATAGTAGAAAGATAAGGGTTACACCCTTAATAAAAATAAAGGGGTACAACGGTAATATTTCCTTTCATCATCAATTAAAGGGAGAAAAGTTCCCCTCGAATAAATTACAAAATATTTTTTATAACGAATTTATCAAAACCTGTTTCATAAACATATTGAGTACAACACCTTTACTGCGTCCGTAGGATTTGGGCCTAAAGATCCCGTGGGAAAACCCAAAATAGACCTGCAAAAGATTAATTTCTCAAAGAATTAGCCTAGCTATTCAGGGCAATCTACTGTCTGAATTCAGAACAGACTAAAAAACATCTTCTTCGTCGGATATCAACGGAGATGCCATCTTTTGGAATTAGCAAACTCATAAGTAAGTCTGAATGCAAACAAAACATATCTCTGAATGTTTAATAACTCAGGCGAATTGGTTTTAAGGGGAACAGCAGAGCAATTTTTTTAAGGGTCCTCATTTATCTTATTCTTATAAAATGATTTTAAGCATTGTACCTCGTTGTACACAACTTTAGTTTACGAACACATGTTATTTTTTTACAATTTAATTAATTTCGTAAACCACCCTATCAAGAAAATCAGTTGTCTTGTAACAACTATATTAACTTAGACTCAAAACTTCTGCTCCAGTCACAACACTCTCAGTTGAAAAAAAAGCCTTTCCTCATTGTTGTCACATCACAGGTTTTATCATGCTAATAATTAAATATTCTTTGTGAAGAATACGGTAAACTTTTGGGCACAAGTCAGCAAAACTTAATTATGTCTTGAGCATGTTAATGTTAAGACATAACGTTTACGGAAGTTAAAACTAAGCCGGCAGTAAAACAGCGCAACATTACTGCCGATGACGCGTTCGCTTCAGCAACTTAGTATATGAAATGCAGACCCTTTCACCGTATAGGATACTTAATACTCTATTCACCAGACAATAGTTACGAATTTTTTTAAGAGAGTTTGGTAATTAATTTACTTAGAATCTTATAATGTTTATAGGCACAACTTCATTGACTATCAAACGATCCGCACTAAGTCTATGCTTGTATTCATTTTGGGCTTAAATCAGATGTGATGCAAAAGAACTCCAGCTATCCACATAGCAGGTCAGTAAGTAAAATAGCCGATGGTCTTGTGATGCCCAGATGCAGTGGCTGATAGAAGAGACGATTTTTAGAGTGGATACTAGATCTTCGCAAGAATCGCTTGGTGCGACTTGAGAAACAACTAATGTGGTCAAATTGACGCAGATTTTGGCGACCTCAACGTATTTTACATATTTTTAGTCTTATGATATTTTTTTGGTTTTATCATTTAAATTATTACATGTTAAAAATTTTCTCAGTAAGTGAATTGTTTGTATTTTCTTTATGCGAAATATCTCTAAGCTTTGCAAGCATTGCGGAGGGCGACTAAAGTGCTACCCAGAGCGTTAATAACATAAATGGTATATCAGGAAGAAAATTTTCAAATGCCTATACGATATTAAATATATAAAATATTAACGCTTGTGACCTCTGATACGTCAAAGCAAACTAGCATTAAAAAGCAAGAAATAGATATTTGTATAATCGTGTTAATAATTTATAATCTATAATGGCGCCTACTGCAATGGCGTAAAATATATTATCTCAAAATTAAAATAAATAATCACAGATTTCTCGTAGAGTGTCTTCAGATCCAGCCATAAAGAGCTACTAGAACAATTTCTTGAAATACCTCCAATCAGAGCTCCAATTCCGCTAATTTCGAAATACGCTAATAGGATTGATAATGTGTCTAAAATTTTGCACTCATTCTGTTTTATGGTAGATTTTGATTGGTAACATTAGACAATTCATTGTACTGTATAACCATTTTAAGCCACTGAAATTAAAGTACCGGAATACCAAATTGACAGTTGGATTGTAAAGTGTCGTATAAATGTTGTCGGAATGTCAAGTTAATGAGTGGGATTGAGATCCAGATAAAAAGTAAGCTGTCGTCTGCTGAATAACTGGCTACCGTCTGAAATACAATAAATTCGCTTTCGCTTCAATGGTCAAGCACACGAAAGCTGATTTGTTAGAGGACTTACCACTTTTGTATTGCTCGTTCAATTGCGATGTAAATTGTAAATTGGTTTTGAAATTTTCTTATTATAATAAAATATACTCTCCATTGATTTCAAGGAAAAACTACTGACAAAAAAAACAATGCTTAACGTTATGACGAATAAAAGCAACATGTTATATTTTAAAGAATACATTGGATATTTAATTAATCAATTACATCTGTGGCGGATGAGCCAAACGTTGTGTTTTATTAAACATCGCCTAGTTAGCCGTATTATGATAATTATGTTTTAAAACTAGGATATAAATAACTGTTTGGAAAGCCCGAGCTCTATTCTTGTTCATTTAATGAATGAAATATAGACGCCATTATTAAAAATAACCGGATGACGCGGAGATTTTGCAGTATGAAATAAAGAATGAAATGTGGCAAAAGCATATGAAAAGAACAATGGTTCCTGTTTCGGTTTATGTAAGTTGAATCGACTACCGTCACAGACGCAAGCCGTTATAAGCTGAGGAATACTGATAATAACTACATTAATAATACGTTATAAATATTCATTATATTAACTCAAAAATAAACATAGGACATAATTTAGATACGAAATATTGTTCCGAATAAGTAAAATAAAAATAAATTTGTTATGCCAGATATAAAAAGTAAAAAAACTTAGGCAGTAGGTTAATGAATAATGTAATATTAAACATATTCAAACTTTGCTTCCAGACTTGAAAATTTATTACAATGAATCCTCTTGAAATGCTAATTCAGTCGCTTTGTCTTATCAATACTAGAGGTAAATAACAGTCAACTAAATAAAATTAACGTTTTAATGCTGGTCTCTCGCTTCGGCAACGTTTTTACGTTACTTGAATTCAATAATTCAATTTACAGGCGTCCATCTCTGTCAGAGATGTACCTAAAAGGATAAAATAAAAATTGTGACATAGCAACATGTAACTCAGATATTTTGGCAGTAGCATTATGAAATCTTTAAAATATATTCCAATAAATACTCTTGTCTTAAAAAAGTTCTTACCTGTGTTAACAATGCAATTAACACAGAAAAGAAAATAAGTTTAGCTATACATTACTGGGTCAGTGAATTTACATCGTCTGATTTGTGAACTGATGGCAGCAATATAAAAACCGATCCGTTTCTTATAATTATACTTTATAAATGGAAAAGAGTTAATTTATTATATATTAGGTACTTGCTGCTACGTAACCCTTCATGGGCGAATCTGACTCGCACTTGGCCAATTTTAAATTAATAGTCATCATCACCACCCTACAACGGCCCACTACCTCGAGGCCTTCCCGCATAGAATAGCTATGAGGAGATTAGGCCGTAACCCATCACGCGGATTTGGTGGGTGTTAACGCTACCTATACACAACTATCCTAAGATTGTAGCTGTGACTGGCGGCATAATGTGCCCGCCGAATATCAGGCAGGGATACCCGTTGATGACCTTATGCACGGTCCGCCAGCAATATACTCGTACTTGGCCGGTACTATCTAGCAAACAAAAAATATGTATTACCAATATCTTCATTATAATAACTGAATACTGAAGTCTTATTCAGGTCTACTGCAACGGTGGATGTTAGAGTCATAATAATGTTTAATAAATATTATTGGTTTAAGGATTGTTTCAATTTCTTTGTAATATCATCTAGTCTTGTCAATGTTCAATAAGATTTTTTAAGTTATATTTTACGAAAATATTTAATAAAATAAGCGGCTTATTACAGTATATAAGAAAATCAAGCGCACGCTTTTATCTTCATTTGATTGATAAACAACCATTATTTCGAATATTCCATTTCAATGAAAACATCGACTAAATCCCTTAGAAGGTATGACTTTCTTTTTATGAACATAATTTAAATATAAGCTACTTAAGCAGTTTAATATTGAGATCCTGCGAAATATAACTTATCAATTAGAAGATGTTTTCAAAAAAAGTAAACGACTTAATCTGCTTTTATTGAGTTTCGGATACTATGGTACAAATTTATTATAAAGATATATAAATAGAGTTCTTAAGTTTCTTAAGCTGTATTGAGGAGAACCTACCTCCATTTTCGGTACCTAAACTAATCACGTCCCTAGGTGAGACCCTGGTATATCTAGGTAAAAAATCGTATGGATGATTTCAAAATGTAATCACAAGCCCTCTGTACTTTGAAAAGCGACGTTCGCCGTTGCAATAATTATATTCAATGTAGAATCAATTAGCCATCTAGTCATTTTCCTCAGCGACCAAAGAACATTCTGACTCATTTTGATTTTTTATAGATGGACTTCATATTCAAATTCAAGTGCCGAAGTATTGTATTCCTTTTGGATTTAACTTAACACCGACATAAGTTGTTCAGTTGGTTTGTTGTTAGCAACCGACCGCTATATTTTTCAGCTTAAAAATTGTTCGTTGATTTTCCCAAATTAGACAATAATTAATAGTAATAAATTAATAATTATTATTTCATAGCATTTGTGTCTGTGTCTTTTTCATGGTTTTTTTTTTCTAACTTTTGTCACTTCTCAAAATAGTAGGGTACAAGTTTGAATCGAGCATTCCGCAATTTTAATGAAAGAGACCTAAAACTTTGTATGGCACTACTTGTAATTAATCACACACTTGAACAGTTTTTTTCGGAAATTTGCTGAGGTACACAAGAGAGGGTGATATTGATATGACCACCCATTTGTGCTGCGGTTGAGAGGTCGACTGAACACCAAGGGTTCCGGGTTCATCCCCGGGCAGTACAAACATTTGTGTGCATGAACATGTCTGTTTGTAATGGTCTGGGTGTTTTCTATGTATAATATGTATGTATTTACAAAATAAAAAATGTATATAAGTAAGTTTATCCGTTGTTTAGTACCCATAATACAGGCTCACGCTTAACTTGGGGCTAGATGGCGCTGTGCGAATGCAGTGGATATTTTATTATATTATTTTATTATATGAGACTTTTCGCAATTTTCAAGAAGGACGCTAAAAATCTAAGTAATAACGAATATATTTACATCTACAGGAGCGAAAATTATATATTCTGTTTTCGTAACCAGGAAAACATGAATTTACGGGTTAATACCGTAACAAACGAATTTGCTGGCAAAAAGCTAGTATTGTTATAAAATCACCGTGTTTTATAGGTAAATATTTTTTTTTTAGTTATTAGCATATTATGAATTCAAACCTGACAAACCTTAAGTTAATTTTAGGTTGAGTTAATTTTAAAAAGTACCCAAATTGTTTGTATTTTAGGTGGTATCAGTACTTAAACACAAATTCATTAACCAAGTGTTTATTATTTCCTGGTACCAGAACAGAAGCTTTATTATATCAAGCTACGTTACGTTAAACCTTATTACAATACTACTACAATATCCGTTTTAATAAGAGAACTTCGTAGTAAGGCTTTGTTCCAGAATCTTGACGTATCGGATTCCACCGTTCAAGGTATTGGATGACTTGACAAACTCAAAGGAGCACAGACGAAGCTTCATTTTGCCCCAGTGGGTAGTGCTGAGTGAAAATACAGTTAAAGATATAACAGTTTCGTAACATCACAAAGTTAAGATTAGAAGACAGGAGCAGGCTAGCTTTTGGTACCTGTCACTGTTGTTAAATCTTATGTTTCAGCAATTCATATTGTGCCTTCAATGAACACATCTTTTTAGAAACATAATATTCATTGCAACTATATTATGATCTTTAACACACTTCAAGTGTGTCCTGGTTAGAAAAGTCTCTTGTCATTTTACCTAAATCCTTTAGATGTTTTTATTATTTGCAGTAAATAGTTTTTGGATATAGGATGCGATGTCAATCGCGTTAGTGTAGTGTTAGCGTAGCGTCGGTGGCTCAATGGTGTGGACTGTCGCCATCCTACCGGAAGGGCTGCGGTTCAAATCCCGCCACGTACCAATGTGTTATCGAATTTTCGAAATTATATGTACGTTATCCGACGCTCTTACGGTGAAGGAAAATATCGCGAGGAAACCTTTATGCAAGCCTACCAAGAGTTTCGAAGGTTGTGTGTGAATCACAATAAATGTAAAAACCAATGTTCTAAATGAAATACTTTAGAAATAAAATAACTGAGCCGAGAAAACAAATCACAGGAAGTAATTTATTGTGATATATTAAACCATTGTAGCTACAAAAAATATATTTATTATAATAATAAACAACGTTAATAAATTATGAGTAAAGCTCTAGAGCCCCGATCCCTAGCTCCAATTCTTGTAGTAAATAAACTAAATTAAGCAATGACAAATGTTTTCTCCAAAGGTTCATGAATCTTAGAACTGAATAATTTAGCAATCAATTAGTAAAATTGTTTGATATATATTTTCCAACGGATTACGTTTTTGTGATAACGTTATTAATGTTATGTATTTTTATTTTTTAAAGGGTATATGATGATTTCTTTTTATCAGCAAGAAATGTTATGATGTCGAGCTAATCTTATTTTCCCGCTATCAAAATGAGCAGCTCGCAGCAGGCAATTCAAGAAGAGATAGAGCTTGACCTCAAACTACCGGCGCAAAAAAATAATTTGGAAAGACCAAGTTCACTCGGGGAATCCACATCATGTTCCAAAAGACCCAGTGCAAAAAAAAAAAATTGGACGGTCCACAAAGTAGTGAGGCCTGTCCAAAAAAAGTACGTCATTGATAATAACGGTTGTGGTGTTCATTTGCCCGTTGGCGAATTTTCCATAAATTTATTTTATTTTATATTTTATGTTTTATTTATTAAATAACATATTAAAAATATATATTTAAATAGATTTTCACTACAATTGTCACCTAAGCTTAGAATATGTTTTATTTTTGGAACATTCATGAACAAAATTTAATTCAAATTAGAACCGGTAC
>PQWD01012432.1:0-21738 GCA_019425675.1 Leucinodes orbonalis
AGTAATCCAGTTTCGCTTATTTAAAAAATAAATAAAAGTGAAAGTATCTAGTATCAAACCGACTAGGGCGTCGTATAACGCGCGTGTGTGCGTGTGCGAGGGGGCGCGGGTGGGGGGGCGCGGGGGTGAAATTTTTCGTTTTTCTCCCACTTTTCCGTCCCGCTCTAGTTTTTCCTCTCCCTCGTTTTTTCTTCGCCCGCTTTCTTCCTAGTGCCCCACCACATGTGTGTCGGGCACAGTATACGCGGTGGAATCAGATAAATATACCCGTTTCCGGTTTGATTTTAATATGCTTTTTTTGTATTGTATATAATTTCAGTGGCAGGAGGCCAATGAAATGAATTCGCGTGAAAGTCATTAGGGAGAACTCCGTTTAGCAGTGGACGAAAGTTGCAATGATCATGATGATAATAAAATTGTTAAAAACATGAGTTAAATCAAGCTCCAATCTGTATAAATCTTGGGTAGTGAAATACGATCCGATCTCCCCGTAGATATACAATGTGGGAAGGCGCTCTGCAGTAGGAAGTTGTAGGCTCTTTAACCAAATGAAAGAAGAGCTATTGGTAAGGGAAATGTGGTCCAATTATATATCAATCTCAATGATGTAAAAAATCCTTGGATCCATATTTCCTTTTCTGGATTGTTAGGTGCTCACTACGCTAATCCAATGCATTCATTATTTCCAAATATTACATTCCAAATCATTGTTTTTCTATTGATTTTTTTTATGTTTCTTGGACAGGCCCTTTTTTACAAGTATCATTTTTTTTTTGTCGCAATAAAATATCATGAAATATTTTATTTTGTATATGTTTTTGTTTTGACGTTTATACATGTTTAGCCCCTCAAAGAACCTATGAAGCAAAACATTAGAAAATCTACAGTCATCCCCAGCGAGTCTTGGACTCTCTCCCTTCAACCTATCGTAGTCCACTGCAGAATATATGTCTCCCTTTTTTGGGCTAGATATCCCGATCCTGCTTTTCCCATTCAGCCTCCACCAGCGATCTTTCGGTCATCGGTCAATCGAGCTGGAGAAACTTTGACTGTGAAAACTTTTTACTTCGAACTTTTGAGTCCTAAAAGACGTAGGCTGGAGCCCGTTTAACTATGTAAAAAATATATATACATTTATATTTTCCGAATTAATATGTTTTATCTGTTGTCTGTGTGAGTACACCGCGTCGCGGCCGCCCGCCCTCGTTCTTCGGCGGCGCCTTGTGAATGCATAGAGTGTTCACAAACAATTCGCGCCTATTATTTTATGTTTTAAATTTTTTATTTTATTTATTTTAAGGAAACTTATAAAAATATATTCTGTTAATAGAAATATGTAATGCTCGTTATCTTTTAAAGATAATAAGATAGTTTTACCTGGACTTCTATCTGGTACTTGAATGTTATCTGTTTCCCCGTTACTGATGACGTTATTTTAAATATATTTTCAGGGCTGAAGAATGAGACAGGCTGTGCATTAGTTTGCACACTGGTAATGCAAATGTACAAAAAAGGTGTACTTTACATCAAGTGAGCCGTTTTCTCGTTTGCCCCTATATCATTGTGCTAAATATTTGACATACATACAAGTAGATACAGTATAAATAAATACACATTATGATGTACAGAAATACCACGTCCACTGCTGGGTAAAGATCTCCCTCAAATAAGGAGTGCAGTCCCAAAATAAAAATCATTTTAAAATTACTATTCAATACACTGTTGGACTAGTTCAAGGCTTAAACTGTACCCTAATCCAAAGCGACATTTGGGACATCAACCCTAAACGCTTTATATCATTAGAAACTATTTACTTATGACTTCCCTAAAATTACCAGCATCCTCGATCGAGATAGTCGTGCGAGTCTACTAAAACAAAACCATACCTTCCCAAGGCCATTCCGCCAAGCAACAAAAAAGGAACACCCTGTTACCGGAGAGAACTAGGAAACGAGGGGGTAAGTACACACCCCCCACCCCCCAGGGGGAGTACATGGCAAATACGCGAAAGCAATAGGACTTTTAAAAATTCTCCAGAAATATGATTTATATGTTGACGGCAAGAGCGCCTCCTTTCTCCTCAAGGCCGGGGGCTGATTCGATTTTTAAAACCCAGCGAGCCTTTTTTAAAGAAAAAGAAGATATCTTTTTTTCTCGCTGTGTTCCATTGTTTTTCTTTTTAAACCTTAGGTTGATGGCCACTGAGAATTTTAAATACTGAACCGACCTCTTTTGAGGGTTACGTTTTTAGAGGAAACTTTTTTCAGGCGCATTTTAAGCGATTTATTAAGCTTTTAAATTAAAAAAATATAGAGTGTTCTTATCTACAATACTTGTATCTATTGATATATATAATAGAATTTAATATGCTTTCTGCTCGTGTAAGTTGTTTTTATATTAATAATAATAAAACAGATAAGACGAGCTTGTCTTGTAATGGCGCCTCATATATAAACGAAAGTTATTTTAGAAAACGGTTAACCCAACGCGAGGGTCCCGTAGAGGTCTTTGGCCTGTAGTGGGATGTTATTTACGTCATGTTATACGTTATTACAATACATTGTGGTAAACATCAAAACAATCATTTTAATGTGCCGGATAACCTTTGGAAAACGTCGAGTATGTGTGTACTTTTAAAATACTTTGAAATCATCAATCAAATTAATTATTACTGATTTTTTATTGGTTTTTAAATCTACCATTTGTTCGGGACAGGAGCATTGTCGAGGATTGCGATTAAGAAACTCGATTGTTACTATTTATTTAATGTTTAATGTGTTTCAAAACTTATTGGTTTTTGTTATGTACCTATAAAGAAACAACATTGAAATTGTTTATTATATTTTTTACATAAACACAGGCGCTGAACAAAATCCACACCCGACATCGATTTGAAGATTTCATGGTAACATTAATGTACTTAAGTACATGATTTCATAAAAGATGATATATTTATTTATTTAATTTGGAAAACTTACAGTTCATACTAATTTCACATTAATAACTAAATAAATTTAATTAATAAGTAAATTTCTTAATACTATTACAGTTACCGTTTATAAAAAAAATGTAATAAGATTCTTATTAAGCATATAAATATCAAGTATGTTATTTTCAAGTACAAAAATGCTAAAGTATCATTACAGTAATACTGTTTTAAAAGATGGCGGTAGCCGTCCTGGTTAATAATAGTCTTGTTAATAATGTGCGGGAATCGAACAAAGTAACTTTCGTGTAATAGCCGGCACAAAAATAACACTCAATTTGGTGCCTAATAAGATATTTGGCCGTTGGAGCAGACGAGTTCTGGAGTGGAGACCGCGTCTTGGCAAGCATAGCCTAGGACGCCTGGCCCGATGGACCGACGACTTGCGAAAGGTCGCTGGTGGAAGCTGGATGCGAAAAGCGGAGGACTGGGATGTCTGTCGCAAAATGGGGGAGACCTATGTCCAGCAGTGGACTGCTATAGATTGAATAGAGAGAGTGAAGATATTTGTATAATCGTCATCATCATGGAGGCTACAGACTAAAATGTCCGTGTCTTTTCGAAGCACGTAAGAACTTGAGATTTATTTTTGGTCATCCATCCAATCACTGACCATTGTGATAGTTGTATGACTTGCTCGTTTTTGCTTCCTAATGTTATATAAAATCAATAAATTATAAAATATATATATAAAATCCTCATGTTATTTATAAAAAATACATGGTGGCTTATATGATTATTTTTATTTCGGTTTGAAATCCATTGCGTGAAAATATGATAATGGCGTGAAATAGAGGAAAATAACAAGATTTCCTCCCGTTTAGTGGCCCCATTTAGACCCTGTTGCGACGTCACTCGAAAACATTGG
This sequence comes from Leucinodes orbonalis, assembly GCA_019425675.1. Lineage (NCBI taxonomy): Eukaryota > Metazoa > Arthropoda > Insecta > Lepidoptera > Crambidae > Leucinodes > Leucinodes orbonalis. The sequence goes on from PQWD01012432.1 coordinate 3,855, forward strand.
TTGTTTCATACCAATGGTCAAAAATTGCATACAAAATGCCTGTGTGTTGTACATAATCTATAAGTTTAAATTCTAACTATAAATCATGAATTTCTCTCTCTTTCTCTTCAACTTTCTGCAGTTCACTGCTGGACATAGGTCTCCCCCATTTTGCACCAGATATCCCAGTCCTTCGCTTTTCTCATCCAGCGTCCCATTTAATGGAATGGTTGAAACGTCGGCTACTACACCAAGGGTTCCGGGTTTGATCCCCAGGCAGTATAAACAATTATGTGCAAAAACATATCTGTTTGTATTAGTCTTGATGTTTTCTTTGTATAATACGTATGTATTTACAAGAAAACAAAATTATATATGTGTATGTTTATCCGTTGTTTAGTACCCATATTACAGGCTAAATGCTTAGTTAGGGACTAGATGGCACTGTGTAAATGTCGGCGAATATTATATTTTTAAAATGAATTAGTTTTCACATTAACTTAATATAACTAAATTGTTTCCGCGATTCTCATGGCCACACTCGGTCCTCCCTCACCCTTTTATCCCCAAGGCGGTTATTTGACTCTTCTTTAAATTCCTACTGCCCTATTTCTGTTGCATACATCTTGTCGTGTAGCAGTGGGTTACCGTTATTCCATTTGGCTTTCGCGAATATAAACGTTTTAAAGCTATTTAAAATTTATAATTAGGCTGTAATGATGATGATGATGAAAGCTATTTATCAATAGTTACTTTTATTACTGGTCGGTAGACTCGATACTGAGTCGTCTAGGTAGTACCAGTGCCAGATATCGTCCCGTGAAATTAAAGTGTTATGCAGTTTTGTGTTTCGGGATGAGGGCACTGTAACTAGTCAAATAACCGGGTATAAGAGACCTAACATCTGTTGTCTCGCGTGACAGGCGCAGTGCGCCATTGATGGAGAATAATAACTGTCTATCACTTGTTGGTGTCCTTCAATGTCGCTCTGTCATGGTCAGGCGTATCACTTATTATCAGGTGAGCGTCCAGATCGTTCTGTTTACTTAGTAACATAATAAATAAATCTAAAACATGAATGAAAGTGTTTCAAGAACACATTAATCAATATCCTTAGACATACATATTAGTCATACGACGTGTATTTCGAATTTTCGAAATTATATGTACATTTGTACAGCGCTCTTACGGTAAGGTTTTATTTTTGAACTCGCATCATCATCATCATACGTCTCCAGGGGCACGAGATTACTCGAAAAGGTCTACAGGACTTAGTCGTACACGCGCGCCCAGTGCGGATTGGCCGACTTCGCGCATAACTTTTCAATCTCTTCGCAGGCGTGCGCAGGTTTCCTTACGATGTTTTCCTTCACCGTAAAAGCGTCGGATAATGTACATATAATTTCCGAAATTCGAAAAGACATTGGTACGTGGCGGGTTTTAAACCTGCGCCCTCCAGATCGGGAGACAAGAGTCCACGCCAATGAGTCACTGACGCTCTCTCTATATATTTCATTATAATAATAATAGTAATTCTTTATTTCGCAGATAACAATGATGCATTTATGGCTAGTAGTAACAAAAAGGGGACCTTAAGAATATGTTAGTAGCAGCACTTTAGAGTAAAAAAATAATAATAAGTTTGAGGTCCTAGTTTGGGGTCCACTGGCTAATGAACGCATCTTCTGTATTTATGTTACTCCGTTTTGTACTGTAGGTATCAGTCTATTCATCTATGTTGGTTTTTTTTTGTATAGTTGTCATCTTTTGTTTTGTTAATGTGGAAATAAATAAATAGATTAATATAAACTGATAATTATATGAAGCAAATTATCGTTCCAGTCCCAGTTCGCTCACCTGACAGTAAGCTATCAATTACCCCTGCCCTTGACAAATACAGTTTTGAAGGAAACAAATATTAATAGTAAGTAATAACTTTTTTGTCAAGACTGCCCTGCGCTGGTCTCTCGAGATCACAGACCTCTCTGTGGTTTCTTATACTCAATTCACTAGCTACCTATTGACTAAATTTTATAACTAACTAGCTGTGCCCTGTGGTGTTGTCTGCGATATAAAATGTTTTACCGCAATAAAACGTAAAGTGGTAACTAACTTCATGCCAAATTTTATGAAATTAGTTTCATTCATTTAGACTTTAAGCAGTAAATATTCACCTTTAAAATATTCGCTTCATTAAGCTACGTTAAGGCGCACGGACAGACAATAAAAATAAAATAAAAATTGTTTTGGTGTACGTAACGTATATATAATTCATACAACAACTTGATAAAATTAAAATATACAATGTAAGTACTTATTCTTATTATTTATGTAGTTTATAAAAGAATAACACATATTTTAATTTATTTATTTAAAGTTTATACTATTATATATAAGTTATATATTAGTTTTATAAAACCAACGTTTCATATGCTTAGTTAATTAACTATGTATTATTAGTTGTAACAAGTCATGCTGTCATGTCTTGAGGGGAGCGGTCTCATTACTACAGGTTATTTAACTTAAAATAATGAGACCTCAAAATCAACAATTTGTGAATGACTTGTTTGCTATAAATAAAAATTTTGTATTTTTTTTTTGTATACAATATCCTTTTATTCATGTAATAAAAACGGTTAACAATGAAAATGTAATGAAAAAGGCACTCCAATTTTAATTATATGTATAGATAAAACTGAGACATCTATATATAATAACATTACATTTGATTTAATATAGATCTATATTGCCCTTTACAGCACATGGTTTCAATAAATATTTGCGAAGATATTACAGATTTAAAATTGCTGTACGTAACGTTTGCGGCGGCCGATTGACCGGGGAGGCGGGAGCATGCCTACGCATATCACCATTGCACCCGTTACTTTGGCCAACGCTCTCTTTAACCGCTACTTCGTTTATATAGGTGAGTTAAAACTGCGATATCTCATAAGATATTCATTTAAATTGAATGATGTAAAGGGCAATTTTGTTGAAAATGAAATACTTGTTATAAATAAAGTATTTTTGAATAAGGATTGATATCATATTTATGAAAATAGCTTCACAAAATGATGCAATATTTTAGAAAAAAATTAGCAAAAAATATGTTATAGGGAGCTAACCTTAACAGATAGACATATGCTGTCGCGGACTTTTTTGTAGACCTTTAAAAGAGTAACAATACTCTCATACATGACTTTGCGAAACTAACCGTTTACGCAGCTCACGCACCGGAATCTCCAAGTAAGAAAATTTCCCCCGATTTTGAAACAATCTTTATTGCTGCTCCGCTTCTATTGCTTGTAGCGTGATGATATATAGCCTATAGCCTTCCTTGATAAATGAGCTATCTAACACTGAAAGAATTTTTCAAATCGGACCAGTATTCCTGAGATTAGCGCGTTCAAACAAACAAACTCAGCTTTATAATATTAGTATAGATAAAATACATAGTGTTTTATTTTTGTTGAGTATATTTTATTTAAAAATATTTAATTATTCCGTTTATATTCATTGTATTTTGTGGCCAATAAATGCTTTTCTTTACAATTATAGGTTCGCGTTTAACGCCGTTTTGCCTGATGTTAAGCATAGACGATGCGCCTAGGATGAAGCACGCATACCTAGATAAAAACCTATTCACTCTTGATTCAAAGATCTCCAAGATATTCCAGAAGCAGTCTGTGTAACCGTAGTACCCTTATACAAAGGAACACCTAGTCTTGCCCGAACTGTCCATCTTCGTGCTGTTTCCGGACCTCTAGGTGGCAAATGAAAGGGCGATTAAAGTGGGCCAATATTGGTCGCGTTACCATATTTAACATATGAATCCTATTTATTTATTTATTAAGGAAACAAACAGCTTTCTTAAAATTCATAGATAATAATTATCCACTGACATTCACACAGCCATCTAGCCCCAAGTCAAGCGTGAAGCCTGTATTATGGGTACTAAATAATGTAAACATACTTATTTACACATTTTTTTTATAAATACATACATATTATATAGAAAACACCCAGACCAGTACAAACAGACATGTTCATGCACACAAATGTTTGTACTGCCCGGGGATTGAACCCGGAACCCTTGGCGTTGCAGTCGACCTCTCAACCGCAACACCAAATGGGTCGTGTGTGTATTCATAGATCCATTCATATTGCATGCATGGATATTATTGGATGCCTTCTATTTATGTTTTTATTTTCCGTATTGTGTTCCGTATGTACGTATTAATTGCGTTATTTGATGTTGTAATGAAAGTGTGTGTGTTTGAGTGTACAAGTAAATGTTTTATCTATCAATATATTTAATTGATATCGACTCGATAAGAAGGAGATCCCCTAATTGTGTTTCATCATCATCAGCTCATTAAACGTCCCCACCGAGGGGCACGAGCCTACCCGTATAGGGTGATTAGGCCTTAGTCGTCCACGGGCCCAGTGCGGATTGGACGACTTCACATTCACACACAATCTTCGAATCTCTTCTCAGGTGTGCATGAAGGTTTCCTCACAATGTTTTCCTACACCGTAAGAGCGTCGGATAATGTACATATATTTTCAAAAAATCGAAAACATTGGTACGTGGCGGGATTTGAACCTCAGCCCTCCCGGTAGAAAGACGACAGTCCACACCATTGAGCCACCGATGCTCTCGTAATTGTGTTTATAAGATGCTTTTTTTCTAGCTACAATGTATTTAACTTGTGAATCCAAATCGAATCGATAAGATGAAGAAAACCCCGAAGTTGTGTATATGAGGTACTTTTTTCCTAGCTATAATATAAGTAGGTAAAACTAGATATCTGGTATTATTAAACCTTCCACGGTTTCTCTAGTCTAACCACTCACCATACTTGCGAACTCCAAACCACAACAACTGTCTAATGAAAAAAATGGAAGACAATTAAAAGTTTATTTATTACTTGGGAAGATCTATATGTGAAATGGGGAAAAGCCATTTCCTTAAATTGCTCACATAACTCCGTCGTATTGTCTACCTTAAGGTTGGTATTACAAAAGCAAATCTACGGGGAGAAAATAAAAGTTTTTTGCTGCATCAATTTAATTAAATTATGACGTCACAATGCGGCAGCTTCTGCCACTCTTTGTTTACCAAAACCTCAATGGCCGAGTTAGTATTCTGATTACATGGATTTAAAGGTCCTCAGTTCTCAATTCAGAACAAGTCTCAGTTTTCTCAGCTCTAATGAAGTTCATTCTTGAATCAGCAGTCCACAGCTGGACAAAATCCAACCATGATATGCACTATTATTTCGATCCTAAGCCTCTACGGTCCATTGAAACTTAGTCCGTACAACGCTACGCTTGCCGCGTCGCGGTCTCCACTCCAGAACTCGTCTGCTCTAACGGCCATCGATTCTGCGACATACGTGACCAGACCATTGCTATTTCAGCTTGCTGATCTGGCGAGCTATGATGGTAGCTATACTTCTCTCGCGAATGACATCATTATTGATTTTATCACTATGCCGTCTCCCCGCGAGATTCGAACCCACGACCTCCAGATCTAAGTCCGAAGGTGACCACGGAAGCGGTTTTTATTTATTATTCCAATTAACTTGTAGCAAAAGTGTACACATTTATTATATGGGCAGTTGGAAATGGAAATTAACCTTTTATTGGAATATTATTGTCATATTTATAAATCAGCAGGCTGATCATGTTTTTTCAAAACGAAACGTTTCGACTATAATATGGGTTTGTTATGATATCCTTCCGATCCTGTAATAGTTGACTTTTCAGTATTCGGTATTGCCATAAGGTTAAGATTCATTTTCGACTGAACTAGCTGTCAAAGTAGTAAAGAGCGTCGGTGTCGCAATGGTGTGGACTGTTGCCTCATACCGCGAGGGCTGAGGTTCAATTCCCGCCACGTACCAATGTGTTTTCGAATTTTCAAATTATATGTACGTCATCCGACGCTCTTACGATGAAGGAAAACATCGTGAGGAAACCTGTGCATGCCTGCTAAGAGATTCAACGTTCGTGAAGTCATCCAATCCGCACTGGGCCCGCGTGGACGGCTAAGGCCTAATCAACCGCCCCGGGTAGGCTCGTGCCCCACGGTAGGGACATTCAACGAGCTGATGATGATGATAGCTGTCAAATGATTAGCGCGATATGTAATTGATCAAAAAGTTGTATTCCGGTCCAAGTGTAGTTACGTTAATGCTGTCAAAATTTAGCGCAATCGGCCAACAGTTTTGAAAACAACTTGTTTTTCACAATAATATTCGTGTTTACGGCGCGTAGCAACGCTACGCCGTAGTCATCACATTTTCCCTTGTGAAGTGATTTTCCGCTACGAATTTTCTACGTGTACATGTTTACGTAACTGATTTAAGTCTTATTGCTGAATGCCTGGGAATTAGTACTTTATTGAATACTAGTTGGTGAACTAAATTGTGTTTTATTTGGGTGATGCGAAACTAAAGAGTAACTAAGGTTGACTTTGTAAACACCTAAACCTGTCCCAATTCTCCTGCCATAGTTCTAAAAAGACCTAAAATAGTTCCCTGGTTCGATTCTCGGATCTTACTTTCTTATTAAATATTATTTTATGGATACTTTTATGTATCGGGGTATTCATAAAAATTCATCAATCTCCTGGTGTTGCTGTTTTCCTCATACAAGCTTATGGTGTTAAAATATGACATTGTTATTGATATATTCTTTTTAAATTATTTATTTCTCTTAAACATAAAATATTAGGCAGAAAAACTGCTTTTTTGTGTTCAGTTCATTTCTTAAATCTATTAACTTATTCTTTAATTTAATACTTCATGGGTTTTGGTATAATTTAAAAAGACAATGAGCCCATACTTCGCATTGCGACGTGCTGATGAACTACAATGGCCGAACAGAAAGTTTCCGCAGCCCGTTTCCCGCCAAAGAAAAAGGTAATTAACGTTCAAAAAAATTAAAAATAAATCATACGCCCGCTGACGGATCGGGCGTTCGCCGCGTTACATTTCTCTTTCTCTAAAACTATCTACTATCTCATTTCTCCCCCCTAAGGCGTGTTTGTGTGCGTACAGAAATTCCTGCTACCCACACACCCTCGCCCCCTCAGCTTTCACGGTTCTAATTTTTGGGGAATTTGGGGCATATTCGTAAATATGAAATGGAAAAAATATTTCGCGGACATCGCGATTTTGAGCCGTAACACGAGCGGGGAGGGTGCAGTTGAGATTGGTCGGCGGTTGGAAAAAAATTACTTCATATGTCGTCCTTAAGACGGAGCGCCTCGCTTCGTATGTGTGTACTGGACTAAGTGGCTATGGAGTCGCCGTTAAAAAAAAACAATATTTTTAATTTATCATTTATAGAATTTAGTAAAGGTCGTAGCAAACCAAAGCAATTAAACCCGCCCATGATGCCTCCTGTCGAATAGTACTGAAATAACGAATTCTAGTGAGCTACTATCGCGGTAACCGGCCCTCATAGACAATGCAATGGCAATTGCACAATTAAGGCTACCCGTCCTTTGAGGATATCCTAAAATCAATTGAACAGCCAGTCTATAGCATCAGTTAGGCACTAAAACAGTAGGTTTTATTAGGTCACCGCAGTGTCAGATATCGTCCCGTGAAATCTCTCAATAGGAGAGAAAGAGTAATAAAATACTCTTCTAGGTATTAGATGAGGGTACTGTAGGTACTGTTCATCGTTTCGAGTGACAAGCGCAGGGCAGTGATGGTGGAAAATAAAGACTACATCAATTCTCTTAACACTGCATCTTCCAAAGTCAATCGTAACACTTACCACCAGGTGAGTGAACTGATCTTTCCGTTCACTTAATGACATAAAAAAAATATAAAAAATTATATAATTTTATTTTTGGTATTTTCACAAAATAGCTTTGCAATGGCTGGTGTGGATACAGCGTATTGGAGAACACAGTGTTTGATGCAATATCAACCCATCTGATGACTTGTGACATGTCTATAATCACATGAATAGCGTGTGAGAACGGAATGCACTTTTTGTAAAAGAAGGCATTATAGCTAATGAAATTACAACAGATGTTGGGTTTAGAAAACCAAATCTCCCTTCTCCCAAACGCCTCCCCTAACATACAAACCTGACTTACAGATGAAATAGACATCTAAATCTTAATGCAGAGTAGTACTCAGAAGAGGAAAGCTTAGACTGCTGGTTGTTTACTGACAGTGCTTTCTTTTTTTAACCCATTGAACGCCGGGAATCCAGACACCATAGAATATCTATTGTGTCTGGTGCCTTAAGGCCGCCAATAATAAGACACAGGGTTAATTTTATAAATATGCAAACGAGCAGACAACCAAAGCTGTTTAACTGTTACTTGATTGACGACCAATCTGGTGTTGGTTGAGACGTCGGTTATTACACGGAGGGTTCCGGGTCCGATCCCCGGGAGCACAAACATTTGTGTGCATACTTCTTTCTTTTTTCTTCTATACTTCTTATGTATGTATTTTAATATATATATATATATATATATATAGTACTTTTATCCGTTGTTTAGTAGCCATATTACAGGGTAATGCTTAGTTTGGGCCTAGATGGCGCTGTTTCCGCCGCTTCACATATGGAAAGTGAAGACGAGATAAAATAATATAAAGAGGGTAACCAACGGTTACCGTACTCTCTTGGCGAATCACAACACTAGCATTGTTTTTACCGGTTTTCTTTGAGACCAATGCATCACTCCGGTAGAGCCGGTACATTTGTGGCGAAGCATAGCTCCCACACATAAAAAAAACCTTAAAAAAGGCCTCTTAAAAAACCCCAAAATAAAACTCACTTCGACTCCAACGAAGCGCTGTGCCATCAGCAAGTAATATATATAGCTCAACTCGTAGCTATGCGAACAAATATATTATATTTTCCTATATGTTAGTTCCATCATTTATACTTTATTACTATATATCTGTACAACTATTTATATAACGCGGACGAAGTGTTTGTCTCCGTTTGGGTATGTGTGTGTGACGCACACAAATGCAACGGTCGGAACTCAATTAAAGATTTTCGTAATAAGAGATAGGGAGATTTGCCCCACTGTATATTATTTTTTCCCCTCCACGCATTAAGTTTTGTGTAACTCTATTGTATTTGTGTTTTCGTTTTCATAGAATCAATGGACAGTTTGATTCCCTGTTTTGGGTTAAATTGTAAGACAACCAGTTTGATATCTTGATACTGCTACCTATGTGTTAAGAGTAAGTAACTGTATTTTTCTTTCTTTTTTGGGGAAATACAGTGTTTTTCAAGTGATCATTACCAGTAACCATCAGGTTATAACCTAAAGCTTCAAACAAAGGTACAAACATTTGTGTGCATGAACATGTCTGTTTGTAATGGTCTGGGTGTTTTCTATGTATAATATGCATGTATTTACAAAAAATGCATTTAAGTATATTTATCCGTTGTTTAGTAAAGTTTTCTCGCTTAACTTGGGGGCTAGATGGCGCTGTGTGAATGTCAGTAGATATTTATTTATTTATTATTTATTAATCTCACCGGTCCAAAGTACATTTCGCCGAACAGTGGACAAAGGCACAAACGCATAGAACAACAATAATTGTTAGGAAGTCCTACTCCAACAGTGGGATTGTTAACTAAAGTAGACTAATACATCACATGAGCAGTGGCGTGCGCAGAGATTATGAGTGGGGTATCCAAAGAGAGTGAAACTTATCTCAAAATCAATAAATAACTTATATTTTTATTACAATGAGTGCTGTTAATGACTACAGATCGACTATGGTTTCACAACTGTAGAGGAAAATGGGCAAACAAGAGTTAATCATGTAATATGTAGGCGATTTTCCGGGTTGTCGCGACACACAAGGTATGCACTGCTTATTTGCATACATGGAGTGCACGCCACTGCATATTCACTTCAACCTATCGCAGTCCACTGCTGGACATAGGTCTCCCCCATTTTGCGCCAGATATCCCGGTCCTCCGCTTTTCTCATCCAGCCTCCACCAGCGACCTTTCGCAAGTCGTCGGTCCATTGTGCCGGAGGACGTCCGCCGCTTCTAACTTGTAATATATTATAAATATATTACAAGTTAGAAGCTATCATGATGTGCACGCGTAAAATAGGCGTCCACCATATTCATTTTATAACATAAAATAATTATAAAAGCCTTCATGACAACAGTTTTAAAGTGACTTACGGTGTCTGGTGTGGATTTTATATAACGACCACCATATTAGCAAGTAGGACCACCATATTACCATAAAGCCAAAGGACGAAATCAACTTTTACAATGTCGTACAACCTAACCTAACCAAACACGGAATTGTCGCACAAAAAATATTTTAATGCGTAAACACTCCGTGGGTTTCGAACCAAAGACAACTCAGATATGTTATCCCTTCGATAGTATATATAATCGAAGTGTTATCCCTACATTTTAAGAGCGTCGATGGCTCTTTGTGTGGACTATTACCTTTCGATCTGGAGGGTGTAGGTTCAAATCCCCCCATTTACCAATGTCTTTTTGAATTTTCTACACTTTATGTACAATGGAAACCTGCGCCCGCCTGCGAAGAGATTCAAGGGTGTGCGTGCAGTCGGCTTATCCGCACTGGGGCCGCGTGGATGACTATAAAGGCCTATACACCCTTTACGGACAGGCTCGTGCTCCTCGGTGGGTACAATGAGCTGATGATGATGATGACATTCTACCAGCCTCCCAAATTAAACACTTCATGCTGTGATAATTTATCCTACACAACACTTCTTATCGGATAGATAAGCGTAGAAACATGTTTAATGGAAACTCTATAATTCCTACCATCATCATCATCATCAATCAGCTCATTAAACGTCCCCACCGTGGGGCACGAGCCTACCCGTATAGGGTGATCAGGCCTTAGTCGTCCACGCGGGCCCAGTGCGGATTGGACGGCTTCACACACAACCTTTGAATCTCTTCGCAGGCGTGCATGAAGGTTTCCTCACGATGTTTTCCTTCACCGTTAGAGCGTCGGATAACGTACATTTAATTTCGAAAATTCGAAAACTCATTGGACCGTGGCGGGATTTGAACCTCAGCCTCTCGGTAGGAGCGCGACAGTCCAAACCATTGAGCCACCGACCTCCTAAAATTTGAATTCCTACGAATAGAATTAATCAAAAAATATATATTGTTGGCACCTAGCATCTTATTTAAACACGCTTTCCATGCTGCTGCAAAAATAACTCTATTTTATACAGGTGCAAAACCAAAGGCATCTCAGGCAGAACAGTTAAAGTAGCTTCTCCTTAGCTTATCTATGGCAAAGACATAGTATTTGCTTGTTAAAGTAACAATGGGCAAAAATGTATTCACAGAATAATTAGTACAGTGGATCACTTTAACAATAAATACTAAAACAATTATTACTGGGCACTCTTACATTATGAATAAATAGTTAAAACATTGCCTTAGTAATCTCTTAAATGTACTTCGTAGTACTTCATATTATTTTTTTTATGATTTAGTTGTAAAATAACAAAATTTATATCAAAACAAATAACGCAAAAAGCCAAACCGGTGTTCGTAGGCCAAGGTCATCCATCCAAGTACTTACGTATGTATTTTGACTTTGACGTTGCAAATTTTAAATCGTGTCGTTGTTGGTATGGACGAGAAATTTACAATTGTATAAATAAAAATTTTATTTAGATTTTATATCCAATTTTATTCGTGTAATTGTAAATTTCTGTTACACTTTTTACAAAAATATATTTTAAAACGTCAGCTTTGTAGTTTAAAGTTGCCTTAATCATTTCTACAATCATTAGACGTATATACAAACGCTAATATCCCATGAAGAAAATTTATTCATGGGGTATCATCGTTTGTTCATTTAATGACACAAACTTGATTTCGTCAGTTTATTTTACTTGGAAAACAATAAATACAATATAAATAATAAACAAGTTTTAAAAAATGTAGTAAAACTGGTTTAGTTTGTAAAAGCTAAAAGGTGCGATTAACGCCATCTGTGTTACACATTTCGTAATTCATTGGTTCGAGAATGAACGCTTCACATGTTATAAGCATGCTATAAGTACTAATAGAACTCATTTAAAAAAAATATTTTTATTTTAAACGGGTTTTATAATTTAGTCGTTATTTTCTTTTGATATCAATGGTTATTTAATTCCAAATTTTAATTTAAATTCGATATTTTACTTGCAAACACTATGCGTGTGAAGTACAGTTGTAGTTGATGTTATGGTCTAGTATAAGGTAATTTCAATAGATGGCGTTAAAGTGTATTTAAGACCGTAAATAATGTAATGAGTAAAAGATTTCTATAATAAAATCTTAAATATTTGTATAAAATTAAAATAACTTTTAGATCCCATTCCCAAAAACCAATTACATAAATATATGTACGTTTCATTACAATATCTAAATCATAGTATTTTCGGAACCTTGCCGAAAGGGACTTCTTTTAATTATATTTTTTAGTTTTAATTAGTTATTTTTAAGTGTTAATTTAGGGTTTAATGTATTTTAGTTATCTATGCAATAATATTAACAAATCATTGATCGTAATCATAGTAAATATCAGGAATCTAAGAAAAGCGGACTTATTTTTACTGACTTTCAAATGACGTACTTGTCAGCAGTCAAAAGTATCTGTAAATTAAAATGGCGAGCTCGTATCTCGGATCCCATTTAAAATACTAACATCGTATCAATACATAAATGAAGCACTACCAGCTTGATAACAAAAAATGATACAACAAAGTCGAACGCCCTGAAAACTGATGAAACAACCAAAACAATCACCAGAGAAATGGATGACATGTCCTAAAATTGTGACAGAGTTCCCAGGACTTGCCTACGTGTGTCCACTGAACCAGCTTATCGTAGTCAAGAAAATAGACGTGTTACATGAAGCCATAGGTCAAAAGGGAACCGGGTACACCATTTTCAATAATGAAGGTCAAAAAATATTCCTGGCATTACAAGAGAAACGATGCAGGAAATTCAATTTGAAGATATTCAATTATTATGGGAACGAAGTAATTGAAATTAAAAAGCCGAGTACATGTTTCATTAATAAAATCAGAGTGTGGGCGCCTCCAGGTAATTTTGTAGGTTATGTGGAGCAAATCAAGTTTTGCCAAGGGACGTTCCTTGTTAAGAACAGGATGGGGGATGAAGTTTTGAAGATAAAGGCCCAAAACAGCTGCCGCGGGCCTTACGATGTATTGTCAAACCATGAATTGATTGGGCAGATAAAAAATGAGTGGAGCGTGGAAGTGATGGGCCCCAACTTCGGAGTGTCTTTCCCCGTTGAGATGCATGTTGAGGACAAGGCCGTGCTACTTGGAGCTTGTTTCTTAATCGGTTATTTGAAATATTAAATTTAAATTTACACAAACATAATTATAACAATAGTTTTTCCAATTATTTAAGTTATTATTACAGGTCGAACACTTTTTCATATTTTGCGTTTTTCACCGAAATTACTTGCGATTACTTACGCGCCGGGAATCCAACCATTGGCGCCTTTTTATGGCGTCATTGGCCGTCAAAGGGTTAATGTAGTTTAATGTGTAACTTTATATACCATATTGCTCTTTAGAATAAGTATTATTGAAAAAATATAAACTGTTAATAGCTGTGTTCATATGTGTGATAAATAAAACAAATATTGCAAAAAACCTCACGCGGTGTTCCCAGGCGGGCACCCATCCAAGTACTAACTGCGCCCGACGTTGCTTAACTTCGGTGATCGACGAGAAACCGGTGTATTCAACGTGGTATGGAAGTTGGCAAAATTTTCAAAAATTACTCATAGACAATCTATTGCGTTAATCAGTTCACCAAGAAAGATGGCAACATAGTGTGAATTCCTAGATTTACAAATAAATAAAATACGTAACTTAGGAGACCTTCTTTGCTCACGTCTTTAGGTTCGCAATTTTAGCGCAAGAGGGCGCGCCGCTTCACGCGCTCTTGTGAAATGTCAAAGCGTTTGTGAATTTCTTACCTCCTGTCCTCTACACTACATACTCGCGAAGTTGTAGTATAGAGAGGGTGACCGTGAGGATGGACCATCACTACCCATATTTAAATCAAAGTAATTGTTAAAAATTTGTACTTAATTGCTACCAGTTGGATGTAGCTCAGGCGGTCTGACAAATCTTCCAATTAGGATGAAATGTTGTAGGTCGATAGAGCATTTTATGTGACGGCCAAACACCTTATCTCAGAATTTGTGACGCTACATAACTTTAGATAATCGATTGAGAACGTATCCAGACAGTTAAAATCGCGTTTCGCCAGTCTCTCAATAATCGTGAACGGAAGTGATTTTGATAACATTTGCATATCAACGTTCACATAAAATCAAATGGAAATAAATGGAAGAAACTATGGAAGAAATGACATCTAATACAAACATATTACCCAAAATTTCTTCCTTCTATGAACTTAATGGCACCCATAACTTTGAAAACAGAAGTTTCAACTACAATAGTAGTGTTTATTAAATAGAAAATTATATACCAATATTGATATATGTATAAAATTTCTTTAAAACAAAAAGTTACTGGGCATTCATTTTTTACTATTCCATGTTATTTGACGACCCATTTGGTGTTGCGGTTGAGAGGTCGACTGCAACACCAAGGGTTCCGGGTTGATTCCCGCAGTACAAACATTTGTGTGCATGAACAGTCTGTTTGTAATGGTCTGTGTGTTTTCTATGTATAATATGTACGTATTTTCAAAAAATAATGTATTTAAGTATGTTTATCCGTTGTTTAGTACCCATAATACAGGCTTTACGCTTAACTTGGGGCTAGATGACGCTGTGTGAATGTCAGTGGATATTTATTTATTATTTATTTATTTAATATTTATAATAACATAAAGTAATATTACCTGTACCTACTTGGAACAAATTTCTGAACGTACTTAGCGCTGCCGGAGACCGACGCGGGTTCATTAAACAATTTCTAATCGGCTAATGTTGGTGTCGCCATCTGTTGCTTACAGTTTGTCCTGCGACAACTGGTCAAATTCCAAATGCTCCAAAGTACTATATCAACCTCTTTTTTGACAGTCAATTATAATTTTCATGATGAATTTATTCATTAGGTATAATTATACACTGCATAAAAAACCAAACGATATGCAACTCTATACTATCGGCCAATAGGTCGATTAATAAAAAGTTCTTTATTTTAGTTACATGATGGTCACTTCGCAATATTAATGGCGTTTTGTATAGAAAAAATTAAATGATCAATATCTTTGAAACTACTGAAAGTTTCGTCTCCGTCACAAAATTTGAGCGTATTTCGGAGGCCGTAGATCACCAGGTAGTGGAGATACCAGTGTCCAGCCAGCTTGAATTTGGAGTTTCCGCACATTCAGTTTTTGATCGATTTCTCGTAAACCATTTTATGTAACGCCGTGAAACAAACGTTCTTAGCGTCACAAATTCCGTCACTAAATCTTAGTAAAGGAACCATATTCGAAAACGCTCCCGTTATTTGAGATTTATAAGGTGGACACAGATTTTTGCATTTTTCTGCCAAACCGCTGTACGTACAACCAAACTTTTAGCTCCATGCTTGTCACAAATTTATGTGACGCACGTTGATGTGCAAAATGTTATCAAAATCACTTCCGTTCATGAGATTGAGAGACTGGCGAAAAGCACGATTTTAAGCTGTCTGGACAGCGTCTCACGTTCTCAATCGATTATCTAAGGTTCTGTAGCGTCACAAATTCTGAGATAAGGGTGATTGTCCGTCACATAAATGCTCTATCGACCTACAAAATTTCATCCTGATTGGAAGATTGTCCAGAGAGCCTGAGCTACACCAGTTGGTACAATCATCGTTAACAGTTGTACCCTGATTTAAAGAAAATAATCTACTTTTTAAGGATACGGTCCATTCTAGCATCCGAATCGCGGGTCACCTATGCAGTGAGAGTAAACTGCGCACAATAATTATTGTTCTTAACCAATAGTACTAAAAAGTACCTTCATATTTGTAGTTTTGAATCTTAGAACTTTTGAGAATAAAAGTCATGAAAGATTCTATTTATTAAGGAGTCTATTTCGATGTTGTAACGCCTACAAATGAAATAGAATTAGGAAATAAACATATATATAATGTAATAACACGCACGCACGCATAAAAATGCACTATATAACAAACACGGAGAGAATAAAAAACAGTGAAAAATGATAAGGGCGTTCACTATATCTATAAACCCTTCAGAGGTTTATTCATATATATTCTTATAAAAATGATGGACCTTTGTTTTAAATATAAGACGTAACTACCTAATTTATGTACCATATCTGTGGTACGATACAAAACTTCAATTTGGAGGAAGAAACCATTAAAGGGAGAAAAAAAACTATTAAGATACTTCTTACAAATAATATTTATGTACTTAACAAATCAGTCTTAAATTAGGCAGTGACCTAGCAGTTTAATTAATTTGAAACATTGTCAAATAAACCTAACGCCTCCGTTTCTTCTGCGGAGTTTTCTCTTGAACCTCGGCTTCCCCGTCGACGATTCCATTGTCAGCGATACCACTGTCATGGTCTTGTAGTTTCCTCCTGACGGGCCCAGTGCGGGCGACGGGAATGGCGCGCTCCCCAGCGACGGCGGACCGGCGCGGCGCGCTCACAGTCAACACTCCGTCCGAAGACAGCCGCGACTCCACCGCCTCAGGGGAGCAGCCCCGGCAGCGCGTACCGCCGACGGAAATGCCTCGACACGTAACCATGCTCGTCTGCCGCTCTCGTGTTTACCCTCCACCACCACGTACCCCTCACTCGTCTTCACCGATATCTCCTCAGGGTCGAAATGCTGCACATCCAGATTCACTCGAACTTGTCCCTGTCCGTCTTGATGTGGAACCCACGTCCCTGGCATAGCGGCCAATCCTCCAAGGGCGCAGGTATCGACGCACTTGAATGGTCGGCCGGTCGAACACGTCTGCCAAAAGATCATCGGCCAAATCGAGCCCAAGCAGTTGGTCTTGAACACGCCGCGGTCTTCTTTCACCGAACAGATATGGAAGTAAAGCCATTGTTTGTTTCGTTTAAAATCGCCTGTGGTTCACAACTTTTCACGAATCAAGGTATCACTTGAGACACAGTTGCATAAAATAAACTGTAGATGGCGCGGAGCGCGTGCTTTATACAAGCTCACTAAAATCGTCGAGAGTTGTCGAGATGAATGTAGCTCTTTCTGGAAAAGGCGGCATTTTGCGCCATCTATCGTCGAGTAGACAAATTATTATTGCGAAGTTGAATAAAAATATACTTCGTCATTGTTGAAACAATTATTTAATTAGTTTTGTATGCAAAGAACAATAAATATTTTAATTATTATCCGCCCTACTACTATTAAAGACTCTTTATTTTAATTATAGTTTACTAAAATATCATTGGTTTTAATTACAGATTACTAATTTTTGTTTTAATCACAGATTTAATAATATATACTATACAGATGAGCATCCCATACTACAAAAACTGACCACCTACGGAAGCTATTTGAGGAAGCTATTTTTAACTCACTTATTTCACTAGATGCCACAAGGTCCGTGACCTGGTGCTTATAGCAGATTCGCGTAGACAAGATTAAACTGATATTTGAAAATCCGGTAGGTGCGTAACACACCATAGTTATTAATTATCACAGTTCTAAATAAGGACGGCAACAGCGCATTTATTGTTTATCTTACGGGCGCGTCGCTTTGACAGAGCGGCACGTCGCGCGTTAGTGCGCTCTTCCGAATCCGAGATCCGACTAAAATGTATTTCTCAAACAAACTTTTGATAGGCATAGGTAGATAGGTATCTATGTAAATTTGACGCGCGCGTCGTGCGT
>PQWD01012434.1:0-17012 GCA_019425675.1 Leucinodes orbonalis
TATAAAAGAGAAATAATCTTTTCGTTTTCATACGAACATTTCAATTATGGTCCGCGAGTAGTAGAGATGCATTATCATTATCAGTCTGTAATGTCCTACTGCAGGAAAGGTCTTCCCAGTATCCACATAGCATATAGCATAGCCATGGTAGATGGGCAATGGCCAGTGGCGTGCACTCCATATATGCAAATAAGCAGTGCAGAAAATAGCCACCATATTAAACAATTCCCACTATTCGCCCATTTTCCTCTAAGATTTGAAACCATAGGCGTACTGCTGTCATCAACGCACTCAATTTGACAAAAATGATAATTATTTATTGTTTTTGCGATTAGTGTCACTCACTTTGCATATCCTACTCATAGTCTCTGTGCACGCCACTGGCAGTGGCCAACCATTTGATTCCACAACGTATTGATAGATATTATTAACGACTACCATCCCAAGGTAGTAGCCGGGAACATCGGCTTAATTTGCTTTCCAAAGCACTTCTTCGAGTCAACATTTCAGATACGACCTTCCCAGAAACTGACCACTTTGAAGTCCCGAATAGAGCACTAAATCGACACAGGAGACACGAAATCAGATGCTCCATGGATTGAGGTGAAAACCCCACAGTCGCAGTGAACCCTTGACTGCTCAAGAAAGCCCCAGTAACCATATTTTCCCTACAGCAACCAAGCTGTGATCGCAAACGGTTAAATTATTTTCAAGTTCGCCACGCCGAAGTGTAACCTTCAGGCCATTCTTTCATAGCACTGAGGTAATATCGATCCCATCCGACAATCGACCATTGCGATTGCAGTCTGGAATTGCACTAAATTGTGCAATTCCACCAGCACTATTTCTTAATCGGACAACTCGTCGTAGGGTCCCTCCCACTTCCACCTCTTGTTGTCGATATACCACCCATTGTACCAAAAGTTCGGTTCCTCATTCATCGTCCGAACTGCAAGGCAGTGGAAACCTTCCTGCGTCTGTGTTACCCGACACATACAATTTAGGAGTTTTCAAGGCAAGAGTGAATCGGCATTGTTTGAGTTCGCGTGATCTTAGGCTGCATCGTCACTTTTCCATCAGGTGTGATGGCAGTCAAACGCACTTAAATGATTAAAAATAATAAAAAATCTTACAGAACAAATAGACTTATATATACCTCGTAAACTCAATAGAACTACGCGTTATAAACTGTTTTCAACTAAACATTGTAAATGTAACCTGTCGCACTTCTCTCCGATTGATAGAATGATGAGCCAGTTTATAACTTAAGCTCAGAATTCAGATCTGGATATTAATACTAATTTCACAACGTTCAAAAGAACGTTGATTAATATCCTTAAGGGGCAGTCTTAATTATGTCTTAGCACAATTTTGTAATTGTTGTCACTTGTAACCTATTCTCTAGGTTAGTATTTTTAAGTATGTTATTTACATTAAATTCTGTTTTACTTAATTTGCTAAATTGCTTCCATGTCAGCTGTGCTTGTCGTGGCAGTTTGTAATTAAGGCATCACTACTGGTTTGTATCGCTTACGTATGTATATTGTCAATGTAATAAGTGTATGTCTTGTAAACTGTCCTAAATAAATAAATTAAATTAAATAAAAAGCAACAGGCTTGTTCGATCCTCATCCAAAGGCACTAACCGCTATTAAATAAGCGGTTAATATATTATGGTTAGGCGTGGATGGCGCAACAGCCACTTCGCGTGTTCTCCCTCGAACAATTGAATGTAGCGGAGGTGCGACGCGGCGATTAGCATATCCTAGCAGCACGGCCCACGCCCATTGCCAATCCATCATACCGTATAGGTGTTAAGGGCCGTACGGGAGATTCGACGAACGGGGGTTATTCGTTTGGATTCTTTTTATTTTATTGGATTTTACAAATTTACCGAAGAAGCAAATGGTAAAATTTAAATCTTCAGCAAATTTGTAGGTAGGTACGTACAAAAAACTAACTAGCGACGCCGGACGTCTATTGTATGTTTTCGGGTTTAATTTTTACATTTACTGAATAAGCTTAACGTTGACTTTGTGTAGAGTTCGTGTAGTCTTCTCGGCACGTGCGTGATCATTAGTCTCTCGTTCATTAATTATTCCATTTATTTGATGAGTCAGGTAAATAAATGTACATGTTTCTCGCTTTTTATAAAGAGGTCATCAAGACTTATGAATGTTATCGATTTAAATATTAAAAATAAAAAGCGACATTCTTATTCTTAGTTATGGGACTCATACCGGAAAAGATTCTAAGTTACGATCTCTCACCATTAGTGAATGACCGACTCATTATTCATTAAAATATGTAAGTGACATTCGTGTATAATGAATCAGTAACTATGCGAACAGATTACCAGTAATTAGCGTAACCATTAACTGCTTCCTGCACTGACGCGTGCGCATACTTTTGCACTGTCACCAGCTTTGGACAAAAGCTGTTTTATTTTACGTCTCATATGCCAGAATTATCATCATAGATAAAAAATAGCCAGGCAGACCTGTGAATTTAGCCTAGACTAAAGGAATTTTATGTGATGAAAGAAAACATCTTTCGATGTTTCAAAAGCCAGAGTGCTTCGTAAATTTTAGCCGGACATACAATCAAAAAGTTTATTTCTGGCTTTATCTCGACGTCCGGCAACCCTAGCAGATATCTAGGAATTTAGATTAGATATCTAGGTAGACTCGATACTGAGTCGTCTAGGTAGGTGCCACCGCAGTGCCAGATATCATCCCGTGAAACAGGAGTGTTATGCACTTTTGTGTTTCGGGATGAGGGCACTGTAGCTAGTGAAATTACCGGGTATAAGAGACCTAACATCTGTTGTCTCGGGTGACGGGCGCGGTGCGGTCTCCTTTAGTGCCGCTCTGTCATGGTCTGGCGTGTCACTTACCATCGGTGAGCGTCCAGACCGTCCTGTCCACTTATAACATAAAAAAAAACTATTATTGAAACCATTTAATTAGGAAGAGCCTCGCATATTTAACAATTATACTGAACTAGGTAACTGAAAAAATACATTCAGTACCTATTTTTTACAAATCAAACCCAACTTGTAATCGTGTCTGGACACAATTGATTGCATTTGACATCCATAGGCTATTTTATACTATATGCAAAGACGTTAAGGTCCTAAATGAGACAACACCGCTGCCAGTTCCCATAGCCGTGGGCTTAATACCAATAACGATTGAGCTGCGCGATAAATTGTTTTACAACAACCACCCAACTAATCGGTGGGTAATGCACAATTTATGACAACGGAGGCACCAATTAATTAATTAAAACGCGAGTTGTTTTAACAAGACACTTACTCAATACCCAGCTGCAATAAGACCAGGCATTCCAAGGCCAGAAGCTGAGGCCGTCTCCATAAATTCAGTTAGCTTAGCAAAGCTAACAATCAGAAACAAACAGTAAATGTGGGTTAATTGTTACCATAATTAATGTGCTGATATGCCGTCAATTCGTACATTTGATTTGTCATTCATTGATTGTTGGCTTAGAGCAGTGTACGTACGGCCTCGACGCCTACACGCAATGGACTTCGGATTTAATAATACTTGTAACTCGAATAGTGCGCTAATAAATGCCATAGGAAACGAAATAGGTTTCGACAGTTGACTAAAATGTTATGAAACAAAAAGCGTTGCTTTAGTTGGCGACATGCAAGCGATGACATGTCGTAGTAAAAAATCACAAAAGCCTAATAATAACCCTCTAGTGAGCTTTGGTTTAAAAAATACCGCAATGTGTCAAATTATTTAAAGTAGTTTTTATAAAACCTGATTACACTACATTCCATGACCCTGATATATTTTTTAATACTAAATTTAAGGAATTTTACAAATATTAAAATTGACATTATTCTAAGTAAAATATTAATAAAGATAGCATAAGACCTGACCCGATGGGCTGACAACTTGCGAAGGTGGTGGACGCTGGATGAGGAAAGCGGAGGATCTCTGGCGCATAATGGAAACTTATATTTAGCAGTAGACTTTAAAAGGTTGAAAAGAAAAATAGTTTTACGCAGTGAAAAGCCAGACATTCTTGAAAAAAATGTTTATATTTTTGAGTGCTCTTCTCATCAGGAAAACAAAAATTACAAAACTAGTAAAAGGTATTTGGAGGATTAAGGAGAGCGTTGGTAGCTCAATGGTGTGGACTGTAGCCTTTCTACCGGGAGGGCTGAGGTTCAAATCCCGACACGTACCAATATGTTTTCGAATTTCCGAATATATATGTACGTTATCCGACGCTCTTACGGTGAAGGAAAACATCGTGAGGAAACCTGCGCACGCCTGCAAAGAGATTCAAAGGCGTGCGTGAAGTCGTCTAATCCGCCCTGGGCACGCGTGGACGACTAAGGCCTAATCACGATCCTATACGGGTAAGCTGATGATGATGAAAAGGTATTTGGATTAGCTATTTGCGTTGTAATATCGTAACTCGATTTGTTTTTGTAAGGATTCGCTGATACTAGTAATCTATGTTGTAATCAGATCACAGAGTATTTATATGACAAATGGGGTTTTTATCATACTCACTATATTATAGATACATTGTCACTGTTACACCATCATATTATCGAAGCATGAAATCTAAATATTTGAGATACTATTGTTGAAACAGAAATATTTTAAATTAAAATATAAATTTATAATTGGCTTTTTATTTGCTACAACTTGTTTAGGAATATACAATCTTTAAATAAAATTGTTGACGCAAAGTGACTTGATTTTTATCAATATATCATTAGTTATTCATAATTGTATCAATTCAACCCAATTCCAGTATCAAGAATTCTCATCCACATCTCATTACCTGCCAAACAAGTTATGCAAACCTGACATTATTTTCGTTCCCGCCACTGACGAGAATGCACTTAGCTTACATCGGATCATGTTAACAATTAAAAAGCTAAACACACTGTCGTTTATTTTCATTGGAACTGCAAACAATCCTGTGAATGTCAACAAACTGGGTCTCAATTCTACTAAATTATATTACAACCTTTTTCAATCTGAATGTGAATTTGGGTATTCGCGTAAAACTTTAATATTAATGGTTTAAAATGGTAGTTGTAAAATGAAGTGTCTAATGGTGTGATCAAATAAAATCCTACCATAAAACAACAACGAATGAGTCAAAATTATAAATAATTTCTTTCTCTTTTTATTTCTTTGGAAATTTTTCAATTCAGACAATAACTAGTTGGAGTTTGTTGGTCCACTTCAATGCCGGTCTGGCATCAGGTGCAAACATAAAAAAATAACGATCCTATTAGCACATTTTAAAATTAGCGGAATCAGGACCCAGTTTACAGGCGAATACTCCAACAATGTGGGACAATGAAAACAAACATTGTGACAAACATGACACATGAAACAATAGTGAGGTGTGACGACACCCGATCCGGAGACAATGGCGTTCCCGCGATGCGAAAGCTCGCAAACTCTCAGCTCAATTGCGACTATTGCGAAAAACACCTACGAACATTGCACACCTATAAATCGGAGTCCGAAGAAAGGTTTCGACATTGTTCTTTCCCAGCCACAAGTTACTAGTAGACAAGTCATAAAAATTGTCACACTAAATCATCGTCACACAAAAGCTTAAGTTATTTTTACCATCAAATTTATCACACTGCTAAGCATCTAGACAAAACAGAAACCTCAAGCTTTTGACGCTATCATGTACGTTTATCCAACGCTCTTAAGGTGAAGGGAAACATCATGAGAAAACCTGCGCACGCTTACGCAGAAATTCAAAGGTTGTCTGGAAGTCGGCCAATCCGCACTCGGTCCGCGTGGGCGACTAAGGCCTATGCACCTTTACGGGTAGGCTCATACCCCCGCGGTGGGGACGTATAATGAGCTGATGACGGTCATTCCGTAGGATTCAATCTGGATTACAGCCAGCTAAACCAAACACCTCAATGGAACACGGTGGCAGTTCAGGCTTAACTGGGGCGAAAGAAATAGGTAAGACTAAGATACCAATTCAAAGGACCTTATACAGTACCCTAAAAGGGTACACTTTTAGTTGAAATGATTTAATTAAACAAAAAACCCGAATACTTAAAATACCACTGAAATGGCAAAACAAGCTCTACCATAGTGCGAACATTATATATTTCATGGTATAGCAGGCGGGTGATAAATAGTACTACACCTGATATGTCAAAATCCGTCAAACCGTTTAGGCTGCAGCATTAAACATAGAAATCTATATACATACGCTTGAAAAACATAACCCTCCTTCGGCAGTCGGGTAAAAATATAATTCACATTGACACTTATGGTCAACACGTCAAACATAAATAGCTTCAAGGATCAGCTTCATTAAAGTTTCTATCTAGTTTTCAAACACAACTAACAACTAACCATCTACATCTTATCTGTGCACTATTCCAGAACGTTAATGAAACGTAATAATGGCTTACGATTACATACAAATAGTTCAAGATACAGACCGGTTAATAACTCCATAAAGATATTGGGTGGGGCACGAATAAAGTGGTGTTTTTATAAAGCTCCCCGAGGAATAGATAAGCTTATTGCCAGACTATGTTATAAAGAGTACTGTACACTAATCTGCCGGCCACTACCTTAAACTTAGCTGACGAGCACATTTTGTCTATAAAACTGAAAAACCTTGTTAAACGGAAAACAACTTCGGATAAGGGATATATTCTATTTATGACCATAACTAAATAATAAGTTATTGTGCATGTAAACACTAACTAATAGTGTGTATAATGGCATTGCATTTCTAAACTCATCATCATCATCATCAGCTCATTATACGTCCCCGGCGAGGGACACAAGCCTACACTAGCCTAGCCCTAGCCCTAGGGTGATTAGGCCTTATTCGTCCACGCGGGCCCATTGCGGGTTGGATGACTTCACGCACTACCTTTGAATCTCTTTGCAGGCGTGCGCAGGTTTCCTCACGATGTTTTCCTTCGCCGTAAGAGCGTCGGATAACGTACATATAATTTCGAAAATTCGAAAATACATTGGTACGTGGCGGGATTTGAAGCTCAGCCCTCCTGATAAGAGGGCAACAATCCACACCATTGAGCTACCGACACTATATTGAGCCACCGACGCTATTTCTAAACTGCACATATTCAAGTGTATGATCTCTAAAGAATAAATAAATAAATAAATGCTAACTGCACCAAGCAAAATGCAAATGAGATTAAAATAGAAGCAGAAACGCTTCTTGTTTCTGTCTGTCAGACCAGGCGCATCAATCAACAAACCCGAGATTACGAGTGTAACGGCCCCGGGCACTAGTATATAGCTTAACCCATTGAATATTTCCAGTTAGCAGTAAATTACCGTGCACGTAATTAAACATTCTCATGACGCGGCTCATCGCAGCTCGCAGGCGCCTACGAAACAGAGCGTTTAATCTCAATTAATATTATGAATGTAAATTTGTTGGTTAAATACAAAAATTACTTAACATATTATCATGAAATTTACCATCCAATCGTGATATTAAAAATAAAATAACGAACGTTTAATAAAAAAAAAGGCAAATCTAGCTGTCAAACCAATCTAGCATTCCAGTATTAAAGTTCTTACCCTAGAGTTCTCTAATACTCCTAGTATTAAAGTTCTTACCCTAAAGTTCTCTAATACTCCTATAACGGCTTAAAATGCGAGCGAAGCTTAATATGAAATAAAGATAGTGGCAATACCTCTCTTTTAGAAGACAACCTACCGGTTTATGTGTAGGAAGTCCAAGATTGTAGGGATGACTGTCCACAACCAATAGATTCTATATAAGCAATAAGTCTTCTAACGACTCTTCTCTTCTATTGACCCGTAAAAGCTGGGTCACACCTGGTTAAATTCAATTTCAAAACGTACGAGTACCAGACTATCGCCCGATTATCTATTACAAGACGGTTTGCGTCAGAATTGCCCAACTAGTTTCCATTACGACCTTTATTTTCGACATTGACTTGTTGAATTGTGACGTTTGAGGCTCCAGTTTTGTTCCACAGGTGTTTATTCGAGAAGCTTAAGTATAATTAAAAAGTTGTAAGCAGTTACCATTGCTATGGAAGATCCACACTTCCCCCACTTCTGGAACAAAAGCTAAACTCTTCTATTATGGTGCATCCTGCTGCTCAATAGACAAGCTGTGGCAACCTGTTACATCGAATTCAATCAACCTGAAGGTTACCTTGATACTGGCCAATAATTGATAGACGCCATTGGGTAAGGATTTGCTCAGCCGAAGATACTATGGCTGTAGAAGAAAGCAACCCTTTTACACAACGCTTTGGCGCTTTTCTCCATCCTTAGGTTCCGTTTGGCGAACGTTTTGTATACAAAAATAGCCTCGGTCACGGATAAACACGTAATTACTGAATTAGCATACAGGATCGACTTGTATTTTATTGGCTACAACGCCGATATTACTTGGTTATTACCGCGGCGTAATATCGTCCCAGGAATCTTGAGGAGTCGCGCGTCTCGCTCTGATATACGGAAGAAAGCGTTTGTATGAAAGAGACGGACGGAGATCGAGATACGACGTAGTTGGTGTCCAGAAGCTGTCCACAGGGACATACTTGACGTTATGTGACGCTATCAGTATAAACAAAGTTGGTGAAACACTGATATTATCTACATGCATTTAAAATCGAGTTGACGTACAAAGTTAAAATAATATTAAAGTTTCGCCCTGAGCTTTGAGTAAATAGGCACAATTAATCTAATGTTATAGCTTATATGGTGTTGTACCTTGTCATCGTAGTTCCTTAACTATAAGCACAATTTTTCCGCGTCGGTGGCTCAGTGGTGTGGACTGTCGCCTTCCTACCGGGAGGACTGAGGTTCAAATCCCGACACGTAACAATGTATTTCGAATTTTCGAAAATATATGTACGTTATCCGACGCTCTTACGGTGAAGGAAAACATCGTGAGGAAACCTTCATGCACGCCTGCGAAGAGATTCGAAGGTTGTGTGTGAAGTCGTCCAACCCGCACTGGGCCCGCGTGGACGACTAAGGCCTAATCACCCTATACGGGTAGGCTCGTGCCCCTCGGTGGGGACGTTTAATGAGCTGATGATTATGAAGCACAATTTTTATCATAACATTGTAAGCGGAATTTTGCCTGAAGCAGTTTCATTCGAGGTAAAATGTACTTAAGTATACTGAAGTTAATTGAGATAGATTTAATTCAGTTACTAATTACAAGCTAAAATTATTTACATGGAGTGTTTATATGCATGCATTTCCAAGGTTTTATCTGAACACCGAAGTTGGATGTAAATCCAATTTTCAAATACTAAAACAAAAACACTACCAAGGAAAAGTTGTGTGCATAGTGGTATGATATGGAGAGTGATACTATTTTCAAAAAAAAACTTCTCATATGACTACTACTAGGCTCACCAAGAAGTTTCAAGTGCGACATACATGACCAGCGAACTGCTACTTTAAAATTGTTCTTTAACTATATCGTAATAAAGATCAACAACCAAAATTACACACATCAATACAAAATATACATACGAGAATACATAATGCTAATTTCACATGTAATTAGCAACCTTACGCATTACGTCTGCAAACCTCGGAGTGGCGCAGATATCGACTGTACAGAAGCCGCTGATTTCTAAATGAAATAATAAGAAATAGATAGCAATTAAATGCACGCCGGTCAAAGAGTAACAGAATGGACGAGCGATGGCAAAAAACAATACTAAAGTAACTTAAAAGACTTTAAATGGAAAAGCCAAATTTAAGGCAAGGTTAAAATAACGTTACGAATTGACGTAATTAAAATGACGTAATTTAAATAAATATGGCGGCTAATATGTGACGTTAGTCCACCATAGAGTATAACATGCGAATTGTCAAATAGCAAAGACTAGCATGTTCTAGATATTTCGCGAACTATGTAGAATGACGTCGACGCTTCGAGCTCAGCGGCCGGACAGGTATATAAGGCGGACCGACGGGTGCGCCGGAAGTCTTGTATTCTATTTGGTGTTCTACTCAAGAGCGAACGAAGGGCGAAATACCTGCGACTACAAGGAAGAAGCGAGTGATACAGCGATATCTAAGGAACGTCGAGTGTGAAGAGTTAACGTGATTGATTATTGTGCGTGCGTGAATTGATTTATTTGTGAGAGTGTAATTGTAATAAGTGTTGTGTTTAATTTATAGTGGTTATTTAATAAAGTGTGTTACCGTGTTATTCTTCGTGTTTGGCATTAATTTATCCGAACCCCCAGCTCGTAACAATAACATGCAAGAAGAAATAATCCTAACCATGATAATTTAATTAATTCAGTTCAGTTATGATTTATGGAATTATTGTTGTTGGGAATAGTGAAATAATTTTAATTCCATTCCATTTGTCTTGTGGTATTCCAGGATTGATGATGATAGGAAGCAGTGAAACTTGTTAACTTTTTGACAAAATGCCCTACGTTGACGTTGTGTAAAATAAAATTAAAAAATAAATACTAAGCATGAAACGTCATATACCTAGCAAGGCTTGTAGGTAAAAACTCGTTAAGCCTCTGTACTTCACGTCGTGTATTCAGTATGCTAATGTCGCCATATTGGTTTTTTCGTTCGCCGTTCGGGAACCGATACAAATTGTATTTTTAACGTTTTAATTAGTGGTACACTTTAGCTCGCCGCCGCTATCTCTAGTCTAGATTGTGAATATGTAAATGTACAAAACGCATCGTGACCGGTAAAACATTGGCCCGCTAATGTACTCATACTAATATTATAAATGAAAGTGTGTGTGTTTGTTAATTAGTCTTTTACGGCAAAACGAAGCGCAGAAATGACGTGATTTTTTAAGTGGAAATAGTAAATGGGATAGAGACAAGGGCTACTTTGGTCCCTTTTAACTCCCACTTCCATAAAATGGGGGGTGGAAGTTTGTATGAATTATTCCGTAATTTTAAGGGAGAAACCTAAAAATTTATATGCTGACTACTTATTATACCAAAAATCGTGCTATTTTTTTTTTACTAAAATTAACGCGAGCGAAGACGCGTGCACAAGCTGGTGCAAAATAAAGCTAAACGATCCAGTATCCAACACGGTGCTAGCGACGAATGAAACCACAATTTACAACGAATTATTTATCTCATGACAGCATGTTAACGTTCGAAAATGTCTATTAACGTTTGCGAGGGAAAAAATGGTCGAATGATTCTCGGTGTTTTGCCCCTTACAATGTTTGTAATTAAACTTAATTCATCGACATAACTTATAAATAATCCACAATGAGACTAGCGATAAATAATATTGGACCATAAACTGAAAATATACTGTATACTTTGTAAGAAAAAACAGATAAGATTATATTTATTAT
The DNA here is from genome assembly GCA_019425675.1 of Leucinodes orbonalis. Taxonomy (NCBI): domain Eukaryota; kingdom Metazoa; phylum Arthropoda; class Insecta; order Lepidoptera; family Crambidae; genus Leucinodes; species Leucinodes orbonalis. The sequence continues at coordinate 11,380 of PQWD01012434.1, forward strand.
AAGGATCAAATCTCTCCGTCTTTCTTCCAGACTAGTCATCTTGGGAGGGAAACCACACTCTCCCCCCTTTCAGCCTTCCGAATTTTATACTTCCACTTTGTCCTGGACATCGAATACCTTCATGATATCAAGTTGCATAAAAATTCAATCATCCTCGGCTTGTAACGGCCCTCTTTTGGGCACAGGCCTTCCCGCACAGCATAGCCATGGGGAGATTGGGCCGTAACCCACCACGCAGGACCAATGCCTATGGTGGGTGTTAACTACTACCATCCTAACATAGTAGTCGGATCTGACGACCCAACGTGGCCTTCGAAGCAAGGATTCATATTTATTTTCGGACAATCAGGTAACAAAGCTTGCAATGTACTAACTCAAATAGGAGAAATCGCTAGTAGAAGTATTTATGTTCAATTTCCAATCTATAAAAATGTTTACGCTGCCCGTTGTATGTGTACACACCTGACAAGTACCCACACTTATGGGAACGAGTTTCTATATGAATTTGATATGTGACATCGGTTTATTCGTAGACAGAGTGGCTCGTAAACTTAATTCAACGCATATATTAGCCACATAGAGATTTACAATCATGAAATGCAATACAAGATTTAAAGAATGGGAATAAAGCGTGAATAAAGGACAGTCATTAGGGACTACGCTATGACGTTTGATGCTCGCATGCGTTTAAAGCCGATCGTCCACAACCAACTAAACCATGTTAGTTTAGCTTTGTTCACATATTTGAGCCAGATTTCAAAGATGCGTCCATGGCAAACTATGCAACTACGTAAAATATAAGCCAGCCCAGATAAGTCAAACTAAGATGTGTCCGTATCCTATTTCTACGTGAGCTATACTAAGCCTCACTGCCAGTTTAACTTCGCTTAGTTTACTTAGCTTCACTGGCGGTGGACGATCGGCTTAATTCACAATAAAATGGAACGCATTTATACCGTGTGCATTGCGCTTACATGTATTTTAACGGCGGCCATTTTTTTAACGGCTTTTGTTTATGCCAGATTCAAAAAAGGAACACCGCAAAGGCAGTATGAAGGAGGTACCTGCGTCTAACGTTTCATAGACTCAGCAAATAAAGGGCCGCCTTGAGTACGCGTTAGACAAACAAGCGTAAAAAACAAGTGTGTTTGTACGAGGATAATGAATGACGTCAGTGTTACAACTTATCTAAGGATACCGAAGGTCAACGACGGCTGAGTTAAATTAATCAGGCGACATTAGCTTATCGGTTGATAACGGCTACGTGAAATTTTAAAAACCAACGGTTTCGAAGAATTTCAAAATCGGATACTGTTATAACATTTTATTATTGACCTAAACTCGATTCTGTTTATTTTAAAGGTTAAACAGGATGTGTTACAAAAGTACTTATTAAAATAACATACATGAAAACCAATATGTCATGTCACTTGATTATATGTAAATGTCGCAGCCATCTGGTTAAAATAGCCATCTAATTAAACGCCTAGGCTGTTCATTAAACGCCGGCATCCAATCAGATGCCTAGGCCGATAGTTTTTTGAAATAAAATTACTCAACGTTTAACAACTTGACGTATTGAACGTTAGTCCTTTCGAAATGACTGATCAATACTAAGTCAAGTGATTCAAATTTAGTCCCGCCATTCTCCACTGCAGCGCTAGCAGTCTTCAAAACAAATATGGCGCCAGCTCAGCGAAAAGAATGTTATGATTTGATTATGTCGTGCTTTTGTGCAATTATAAGTAAAATTGAAGTGTAATATTGTCAAAATAGTTCATAAAAATGAATGTGCCAAGTCATAGTATGTCGTTTGAAAGATTTTGCGAAAAGTTTGAGTCGAAATTGACTGAATACGAAGAACAACATCAAGGTTATTTTAATTTTGTTTATTGAATAATATGCATGTTAGGTACTTTATTTCATGTTGTTGTTTGCTGGTGTTTTGCTTCAGGGGCTCAAAGAAAACCATGGAATGCCAAAAAATTTCAGTGGTCATAAACAACATCCGAATGACTAGGGCGGCCATGAGTTCCGATGAACCTAAGACGACCTTTAAGAGAGTGTGTGTCTCGACAATCTTTATTCGGTGGGCAGGGTTTTCAAAGAAGTTTGTGTCAAACAGTGCCACATAAATCGATGTGCTTGTTTTAAGAAAATTCTACAATGCGGGTATATATTTCATAACAGTTTGAATTATGTAAATAAATAACTACTTATTAAGCACAGTCTTTATAATTTTTTTATTTATTTTCTTAAGCCTAATTTGCCTAAGTCGGAAAAGGCCAATTATATTTACCTTTCTTCGAATATCTTTAATTCTTATCTTCAATAATTCGAATTGGAGAATATCTTCAACAATTCGAAGAGAAACAAATAAGTACTTTTAATAAACTATTGCCATAGTGTTATCTTTTACAATTATGTAAAAAAATGCGATGAATAGTTAATGACAACTTATAAAGAGGTCAATGGTTAAACTAAATAAGTGTAATTATGTAAAGTATTATGTATAGTTTGCGGAATACAAACTTTTAATCATATCTTTATTTTTAATTTACCTTCATGAAAACCTTTTATTACATTTTATAGATGTTTCACTATTGCTTGTGTGAACACTGTTACTAAAAAGTAGTAGGTATAATTTATGAAACTCATGGATACCCTACTGAACTGCGCGCACAACGCTAGTGCCATATTTGTTGGATTGGCTAGGTAACCTAGTATAAGTTCGGGAAGAAAAGCGACCGGGTACGTATGGGCAATACGAATAGGGGCTGTCAAACCTACCTACATGCGACGATGGCCTCCGCTAGAACAAGACGTGCAATACAACTTCACCAAAGCACCGGCAACTTTACACCAGTGTTGCCAACACATTCCAACGCTATCTAGTTACGGTTCGCTCCTGCGAAACGTTACGCACGAAACTCACAACGAAATAAACATGGCGGTCGGTGAAACCTAACACTCGCCTATCTCAGACAATAGTCCACTTTAATTGTACTGGTTATCCGGTGTCAGTGTCGTGGTAACACTGAAAAGGTGTCATTTGTTTAAGATGATAAAATTGCGTAAGCGCTCATATAGGTAGTAATTAATAAGAACGCCTTGAAATGTGATCTTATCTTTAGGATAAAGGTAAGTCTTTTGGGAATCAAAGCCACTAATTAACTTGGCAGTACGTCACTACTATCCAACTGCAGATTTGGTATTCCGGTACAAATTTGATGTTAATAGTTTAAATTGTAACTGTAGTAGAATTAAATGTCTAATGGTGTAACAATTAAAATCTACCATTGAACAGAACGAATGAGTGCCAAATTGTAGGTACTCTGTTTGAGACACAATAACGATTCAGTTAAAGTGAATCATAAAAATATTAAACTAGCTGTATTTAATTTCTTTTTGAGGAAAGCAGAAGAAGAAAAGTAGCAGAAAGAAAGCAAAAGAAGTTTTTTCTCTTGGGCCAGGTGAACCCTCTAAAAGAGCCACCTCCAGTATTCTATCACGAAGATTGTTCTCTTTTTTGCGTCAGACGAAACCTGGGCAAAGCACGGTCTAGCCGGTAACGCCGATTGGCTGATCCTTAGTAGTTTATACAGCCACATAGACTTGAAAATAATTTCACTTTTATTTCGAACACCATTTCGAGTGTTGAATTCGATCGTTAGTATTTTCCGTTGTCGCGACGACCCACATAATATCGTTGTTTAGCACACCATTGTACTCTTAACGGTAGATAGCCGATCTTGAGTGTAAATTTCGCCGGCTCAATAGATACCGCCCCGGGGTTAGTAAATCCTTGTAGCCAATGGCTATTGCGACTCTGTGGGTCAATACGAGATCGGAATAGTACTTTGATAGTGTATTATCGGCCTTATAATAAAGTATTTGGGAATGATTAAGTAGAAAATGATTCGCTTGAAACAAAGCTTTGATTCCAGGTTAATTTGTTTTTTTTTTTTAGTATAGGAGAGCAAGAAATTCTGATTTGAGCTAGCTATAAACGTTTAGTGAGATTGGCCCTAAATCTGCAGTTTTCTAATTTGTCAATTCATTATGTTTAATCATAAATCGATTTCCTTAATTTGATAGACAATAATAGATTTTTGACATAAATAAGCGTAGATGCATTTTAGATTGCTCTGTAGGTTCAAATCACGTAATAGAAATAACATGTTTTTTTAATGTAAATATTCTGCTTACAATGATAAAACATTACACAGTACCTAAGATAAGATGATAAGGTGTTAAACCTTTCAAGGTTTGTGTCCTTGATCAAGGGACCAGTGTTTTAAAAAATAAAAAGTTTACATTTAATATTTTCATTTTTTAAAACACTGGTCCAGTCAGTAACAATCCCATTAAGTGTTAAAAAAAGCTCTCCTTTCAAATATTAACAGTCAGAACAACGTCTTTTAAAAATAGAACCACACATTTCCAAACTGTTTTTTTATTATCACTTTTTTCTTTGGTTCCACTGCAAACCAGCGCCTTGACAAAACTGTCTTGGCTTTAGCGGAGTAGCTACCATTTTGATAGCATTATTTTTTTTAATATTATTTTTAGGACTAATGTGTTCACACTTAATTTAACTACGAGTAACGTTGAACACTTAATTTGCACTAAATAAATATTATTTCTTATGAACGTCAAAATATTGAATACCACTGTCGAATTGAATTCAGGCATCGCCGGGACTCAAAGGCTGGCATTAGATGCACACGGACACAAAAATGCGAGTTGGGGGGCGGGGCCCGCGGCCGTTGCACCTGGCCATTGCGCCGGCGCATTCCTCACGCACTCCTTTTAGGGTTCCTCATCAATTGGGCTCTAACAAGACTATACTGGATGTCGCTGATGTGTCCACAGTACCAAAAGAAGAGGCCATTTTCTACTATCTCACTTTTCAAAACACGAAATTTAAGAAACACACTCATAATTAGAACTATATATATGTTAAACTATTAATATACAACTATTAGAGACGCATAGAAAAAGGAAACTTACTGTTACTGGGGAAAAAGGCAAGAGAATGACGAAGATGATGATATCTAGAACTGTACGAACAAAACCAATGAAAATAAATTAACGCATTTAATCCTTTAACCATTCCTGACGGATATATACAACAGGAATTAAAATAAATTTAATAGATTCTCTGTTGTGTCTAGCATAGTAGTTATAAATTTGACTTAATGCTCGACTTATTAATTAACTCATCCGAAAATGAGGATAGTAACTGCTAAAACTGATTGGTTAGACAGCCCGTACAACAACCATTCTAAACAAAAACCTTTAACGTCTGAAGCAATATTTAATATTGCAATTAATAATATTGAAGTTACCATCCCAAACAACAAATAACGCAAACATAATAAAAGTAATTAATAAAGCCAAATAAAAGTAATTAACGAGAATAATCACCGGAAATTTAAAATCCGTTTTTATTTTTATAATTTAGCAATTATCATTAAACGCAACAAAGCCGGACATTCTAACAAACGAATGCAAAAAGACCTCATTTTAAGGATACACGAAGGTCACTAAATTTGAATGCTCCTTCATAATTATACTCAGGTAATAATGCGTTCACCCGACTCCATCTTTGCTGGTTTTTATGTAACACA
>PQWD01012435.1:0-16031 GCA_019425675.1 Leucinodes orbonalis
CCTTGTCAATAGAAAGGGATTTGCCTAAAGCCCGCGCTTGGCAGGCGGGCGAGAGACAGCAGTATGTACCTACATTTATATACCCAATGACGTGTATAGAAATTATTATTAGAGTATGCAAATTGAGTGGCACTAATCGCAAAAATAATAAATAAGTTTATTTTTTGTCAAATTGAGTGAGAGTTGTTGACAGCAGATCGCCCATGGTTTCAAGTCAATTTAATATGTTTGAGATTTTTTCAAGTTGTCTGGACGCACAAGGTATGCACTGCATATTTGCATATAATATGGAGTACACGCCATATGAAAAATGTAGAAAAATTCTTTCATGAGCACAGTCACCAGATCTCTGCTGATTTATTTTTACGACATCAACAGAGTAGCGGCGGTGACCTTGTATTCTAATTTGCCGGCAATACACTTCAAACTTTCTTACAAAGACATAAGTTGTGAATAATGGACCATAATGGTTAAACTGACACGCCTTTAGCATACATGTTGTCTTTTGTCTGAAATAATAACTTTTGTAAAGGTGAACAGTCACAGGAGCCAGCGCGTGCACCTACGTTTGGTATTTAATAATAAATAAATGTCATGTGTGATGATTTTAGTTAATACAATTCATAACCAATTTAAAAAGTGTTACACGCTGGTTAGGTTGATAAAAATATAAACAGCGTCTAATATACATTGCGGTTACAGTGTCGTCTAAAACAGATGCTTTTTGAGTAAGCTTTCGTTATATCCGCTACCAAATGTTGAAACAATTGAAAACCTCAAGTCATTAAATTCTTTTAAGATAAAACTCAAATCATTTCTCGTAGATTGACAAATAGCATAACTGAGGTGTATCTTAAAAATTAATATAAATAAATATCTAATGACATTCATACAGCGCCATCTAGCCCCAAGTTAAGCGTGAAGCCTGTATTATGGGAACTAAACAACGGATAAACATACCTTTATACCTTTCATTTGTAAATACATACATATTATACATAGAAAACATCCAGACCATTACAAACAGACATTACATGCACACAAATGTCGTGCCGACGACTCAACCGCAACACCAAATGGGTCGTCAAATATCAGTTTATTGTTTGTATAGGTAATTATATACATTTAAATATTCTATGATATTTATGTTTATGTAATTATTATTAGACGACCCGTTGGTATAATGGCTCGATTCCCAGGCAATTCAAACTTGTGTGCATGCACAGGTCTGTTTCATGTGCATTTGAATATGACGGCGAATTTGAAATTTTATTTGATTCAATTAGTTATTCTCACAATTACTCTCTTCCCATTTTTTTATAAACGTTTATAAACGCTTTAGTTAATAGCTCTTTCAGCTTTAGGTGGGAATCCGCTCTTAGATGTGAAGATAATTATTGCGAAGACTATACTTAGACTGTAAAAAAGGATAAAAGTGCAAGAATATTCTGTCCAATTTGTTAGCAAGTCATCTTTTGGTTCATGTGCAACTGTTTCTAATAGGCTTGATGTAATACGAATAATGTTTAAGGAGGTCCGGTTAGCTGTCAACTGCGTGTACCTAATCAAGTAAAAGTTATCTAGCAAAAACTTCTAAAAAATAATATAATTATAACATTTATAGCTTATGATAAATATATTTATCTTTGTCAAATATATTTTTTATTATATCCCACAAATATATAATAAGTTCACAAAAATACTTAGTTATCCCAAAAAGAAAAAAAACTGAACTGGCTTGAAGAATAGGTCAACAGAAATTACATACACTTTTGGCATGGAAAATAATCACAATATAACATAAATTTGTAGCGAAATTTTTACATCAGGACATGGCTTTACAAGGAGTTATTTGGTACTAAGAAATTTTCATAACCTACATTACCAAATAGTATTATTGATTTATTGACCCGGACTCAATAAAATAGTCTCTTAAATAAATCTAGGCCTTGAACTATTCTGTAAAATGCCCTCGTCAATTTTACTATGGAATAAAGCCTCACGAGGTACCAGTCGATTGTTTCACTCCAATCGTTGTCTTGCAGCTGGCTGCAATGCACCTTTATCTCAAGCTAAAAGCAAAACCAATCGGAGAGAATTGTCGGTCCTCCGTAAAAATGAACAACTAACAATCCAGTCCCATAGTGTTTTAGTTTTATATTATTTTGTAGTAGATAACATTTATAATTTTTCTAACAGAAAGAAGTGCTTTTATTAATAAATATCAAACATAGAAGATTTTGTAGGTGCGTGATAGTGTGCATTAAGATTGTAATAAAAGGATTTACATGAATTTTAGTGGCAAAAAATAAGGACATCATAATGTTATATAAAAACACAAATAAAATATGGTAAGTCAATATGTTTTTGATATAAGTTAAAATTTTAAATAATGAAGATACAGTTTTGTTATTATTTTTATGATTCATGAACTTTGGAAAATAGATGTACACATACACATTTTATTTCTAATAGTGTTATTTTGACATAATAAGAGTTCGTGTATATTTTATTTAATATATGGATAAACTTAATTTTTTGATTTGATTTTTTTGCTAGAGCAAGGATTCTGCGCTCAGTATCCGTGTGGTGCAAACATTTCTGGGTATTTATATGTATAAAAAAGTACATAAGTATGTATATCCGTTGTTAACTTCTAGGAATTACTATACTAAGCTACGAGCGAGATACTTCTCGCTTGTAGCTTAAATTGGGGTATATCCCTATGTGATTAGAAGTGGATATTTATTATTAACTAGCTGTCCCCCGTGGTATTACCCGCTTTTAAGATTATATTATGTCTCCTGCAGTAAAACTTAACCTAAAACAAGCGCGAAGCATACGCGACATGCAGCCCCCGCGCGTTATAAACATTGCTTTATTTTCCAAAATAAAAAGTATTGTCTAAAATAAAAGTAGCCTATGTTTTTCCTTATTACATCAGCTACCTGCCATAAGTCCCTTCGAAATCCATCCAGCTGTTTTAGAGATTACCCGAAACAATGAGACAGACAGACAAATAGGTAGGTAGGTAGTACCATATATATTTATCCATATGCATGAAGAAAACAATTGTGTTTTTAATATTAAACACGGACATTTCAATTTAATTTATATGTAATACATTTATATATTATCCATGCCATATATGAGCCGGTCGACCAAAATTCTTAACTTGACAGCAACAGCTCTTGTAGAAATAAATGCGTTTAATAAATTATAACATATTGTAAAAACAGTTTCCTAACTTCAGTAAGAAATTCGAGTTATTTGTGGAAAGTGAATAGAGTAGGTATTTCAAGAATATTAGAATTTGTTATTAAGCAATATAAAGAGTATCATCGGTGGCCCAGTTTGGTAACAAAAACCACGCTTTAAGTATATATTGATTTTAAAATTAGCCATGAAGTATAAACAAATATATACAAAGGCAGTTTTTGTAAAATCCTTTACCGTCAAAACATGCGCAAAGTCTAGACATTAATAATGTGGTTAAAGTATACCGTATTGTCGACACGACGCAGCACATTCTTTTAATTCTTGTCTGTTATTTTATTTAAGTAAATAATTTTCCCTAGTAACATGTGTTTCTTTAGCGTGAATGCAATGCATTCATAATAGCACTATTTAATTATTATTTAAGTATGTTCAATGATTCTGACTCCATAGGTACTGATGTTGAAATGCTTAGTATTTTTTTATGTTATTAATTGAATAGTATTTTCTATAGCAATGGGATCATGTTACTACACAAGATTGCAAACAGTTATCGAACACAATGATACTTTAGTTAAATATAAACAAACAATTAATGTAAAATGCGAAGGAACTTTCTCCCTAACCTAATAGTTATATTAGGTATAAAAAATATTTTATTACAAGTTCATACATAGAAAGGTACTATAATATGCGATGAGACTTTTTCCTCACCTGTTATATATTTTAATAAAAATATTCACTAAAGGACGCATTGTGTAAATAGAAACGAAACTGTATGAACGCTGGGATGCATAAGTAATTAGTGTTCTGTTGTGATTTAATGTATTTTCTTACCCATTTATTTTCAGGCAGCGATGGCTAACAACAATGATTTTGATGTTTAATCCAGTGTCCGCCCAATTGAGGCCAAATATTGTATTTATCATGGTTGATGATATGGTAAGAAAGTTATTATAGACGCACTTTATTTTTTTAAAGACACTGAGCTAAGTTTTATTTTTAGATATTGGCTCTACCATTATTTGTAGCAGTAAGTTGTACCTACAATTTGGTATTGGACAATCTATTCCGTTTAGGGAGACCTATGTCCTTTATTAGACGTTGTTAAATCTATAATACTTATGTATATATCTAAATGGTCTACGGTAAACTGGGAATATACCACAAGTTTTAGCGTAGAGAGCTATATAATCCGAGGTTCTTGGATTAAAATCCTACGGGGAATGTATGCACCACAGAAGTTGATTGAAAACTGTTTCCCTTAAAAAAAAAAAAACAAATTACTAATACGGAGTGTGTGTTTCGAAGTACCGAAAAAAACAGATTTAAAAAAAAAAAATTTTTTTAGCCAGGTACAAATGGTTAAATAATTCTTTCATAATGTTGATGTCGGTGCCAAACAAAGTCTTCAGCTTTTTAATATAGGTAAGTAGTTTGTTTGGCACCCGTTTATAAAGTTTTATAAAATAATTCGTATTTAAAATTCAGGTTTAAGTTGTTATAAATCTGAAATGAGAGATTTTGTTTTAATTTCTTTAAATAGAAAGTATGAAATTCTTTTTCGGATTGTTCTTAGCTGTTGGCCTTTACAGTTTGACTGGGCAAGTGGAAAGCTTAGATGGCCCTCAGCTTTAGAAAATATTCAACAAGCTTAAGGGCATCCTACAGTGGGATTTCAAGTTATCATCGTGGCCTGCTCTGTCCCTGCCCTTCTTTAATAAGAATCCTCAGTCATCCTACTGTGTTTGTTATCTTAATAATATTTATGCTTAAGAATTATTTTAGCATGAATCAAACATGTTATAGCTTATAGGTATCTATAGGCATTTTTTATATCTTCAATTTTTCTTTAATGCTTCAGGGTTGGAACGACGTGTCCTTTCATGGTTCCGATCAAATACTAACCCCCAACATTGATGCTCTCGCATATCGTGGGGTAATATTACAGCAATATTACAGTGAGGCAGTTTGTACCCCGGCGAGGACAGCCCTACTTACTGGCAAATACCCAATGAGATTAGGTGAGATGTTTGAAATCAATGCTTTATTCAATGTGATTATATAGGCATGTTGACTAATATAGCATGTGTTCCTATATGAACTTGACAATAATAAAACTTGAAATTAATTGAATGACAATGTATCCGCCAACCTGATATCAGGTTATGCGATGGGTAGAATGTTTTTTGAGTGTGATGGTGTATCTAGGTAGTTTATTGTTTTTGAAGGATACAATTTGGCATTTTCCTATAATCAGCAAAATACTAATTTCCATGAACATATCTTTTCATGTACGGGAAAGAGGGGAAGCTTACAGCTTGTTAACCTTATTGTAGGTTGTATTTGCTGCTAATAGCGGAGAAATGAATGTAGCCTCGAATGCCTAAGTCGACCGGACTAATTAATTTATTCGTGTTTCAGGAATGCATGGTGTTCCATTGTTCAACGCGGAGGATCGCGGTATTCCCCTGACTGAGAGGCTGTTGCCTTCGTACTTGAAAGACCTAGGTTACGCCACACACATCTGGTGGGCAAGTGGCACGTCGGCATGTCTCGCCAGGAGTATCTCCTACTTCAAGAGGATACGACTCACATTATGGCATGCGTGGGGGATTCGTTGACTACTACACTTATAATAAAGTTGAAACGGTTGGTAATTGTCATTTTCTTATATTGTTTATGATAGTCTGCATCTATAATAGTCAGTCGTATCACTTACCACCGGTGAGCGAACTGACCGTCCCGTTCACATAGTGTCATAAAAATGTCTTTGAGAATATTACGTGAATAGATAAAACTAGTTTTAAACTCAAAGTAATCAAAGTCAGTCAAAGTATCTCTTATAAAGACTTGTTGAAGAAATGTTTAAGTTGAAGAACTAGAAATACATTAAAAAAGCTAGGAGTATGTTACTAAAATATGTTTTAATATCTTACAATGAGGTGATTGCAAAAAGGTTATCTATAGGGTTAGCTTGTAAACTTTCATAATAATTATTATTAATATTATAGGGAAATAATTTGTGTCGAAATGTATATTAATATTGATTTTTAATAAGGCACTACGTTGTTAAAGCAAGGATTTTCTTATAATTCTATCCTCGATGTAGGCTCTTGTATAACTATATAAATATTTCTCTCACGTACTCGTATTATTGTTATTTGTTTTTTTAGTGATCAAAATAAATGTTTTTCTTTCTTTCTGATGATCGAGACGTCGGCTACACTAAGGAATTTGGATTCGATCTTTGGGCAATACAAACATTTGTTTGCATGAACATGGCTGTTTGTAATGGTCTGTTAATTTATAAAAAGAAAACTATATACATATGTAATATCAGTTCTCTAGTACCCTTACTACAAGCTCTTCGCTTAATATGTGGCTAGATGGCGCTGTGTGAATGTCAGTGGATATTTTTATGAGTTAAATATTAATAGTTACTGGTTATTATTAGTAATAATATTATTACTTATAGTAACCATTGTAATCACATTTCCGTAATATATATACATAACATGTGGCTTTATGCACGTTTAATGTCTTTAAACAGGAATCGCCAGCACTTTTTGTTTGAAACTTGTGTACCTTAAATGTCAGTGGGAATTATCTATTCGTATGTGTAGGTAAGGTTTATTTTACAAATGGTGATCGCGTATATGCATAAGCATTCGCGCATAGCCGAGGCTTAGCAATTTTTTATCACTTTTTTAGTGGCCTGACGGGAGAATGCTGTTTGGATTAGATTTGTACGACAATGACCTTCCTCAAAATCAAGAGCAGCGATATATAATCGACGCATTGACAGACAGAGCTGTAAATGGTAAGTTAAATATCGTATAATAAGACAGACTATTATACTATTTAGCTGTTCTAAAAGAGCAGGCACGACAATAATTGTTTTTAATAGTAAAGGACTGCTTGTATAATTATTATTATGTGCATAAATTACCTACTATTAAGATACGAATTTTGACGACCCATGTGGTGTAGTGGTTAAAATGTGGGACGGTATACTAAAGGTTCCGGGTTCGATCCCTGAGTACATGTTCCTTGTTGAAATAAGAGCTAGACGGCTCTGTATCATTGTTAGTGGAAATATAAATATACCTTCGCTGTGAAGGTTAAACCTTTTGCTTAAGTAAAAAATGAGATATCATATAATGCTCTCAAATTGATGTATTTATGGCCGTCTCATGTCATTTCCCAATTGAATTTTTAACTTTGTGCATAAGAAAATCGGGCATTTATTTAACCTATTGTCTACTTTTGTTTTTTTGTGTATAATCTATTCAAGAATAAGTAATGACTCCGTGCCAATGTAAGTGGTTAAGTCGACACAAGTATTGAAAAACCGAACCGAATAATAATATTCGGTAAATATAACACGAAAACTGTCGATAATTACAAATAATGATTGACACTGACATTCACACAGCGCCATCTAGACCCAAACTAAGCATTTCACCTGTAATGTCGATACTAAACAACGGATAAACATACTTATAATCATTTTTTTATGTAAATACGTACATATTATACATAGTAAGCACCCAGACCAATACAAACAGACATGTTCATGCACACAAATGTTTGTACTGCCGTAGTACGAAATAATAATAGTCGAAATCTCAACCAATTACACCACAATTCGTCGGTAAAAACTTCATACGTTTAGCAAAAAAGCCCCTCTGTCATTACACGTATAATTTATAGATATTACTTACTTTAATCCGCCAAGCGTGGATGATTATGGCGAATCTTTACACAAGGTGGCCCTTAGTCCAGTAGTGGACTGTCACAGGCTGTTGAAAGTAGAGGAATATTTAATAATATAATCTAATAGGTAGAAGGATTGTTTCTACGTAAGACTTAGTTGGCAAGATATTTTGGTGTCAACATGAAAATCGGCGTAGGTATCGCAATGTATTAGACATTTGCCATGGTAGCTGGTATTTTGGTCATATGGTTAGTTATGATCGTTTTTTTTTTGTTACAGCTCCAAGAGCTAGAAATTTTATCATAAAGATTGAGTTTGCCCTTAATTATTGGTACACCGACAAATCTCCGTTGTTTTCATTGAACTTTGTTACAAGTTTTAACACAAACATAGAAAGATTTACTATGTTCGTATATTTTTCATTGCAAAAGTAGACTGAAGCTTTAAATAGAAGATACAGGCTAAGCATCGCTCGTTTATACCGCCTACCATATACGAAAACTGGTAGAGAATGTCTTTAGGCATTAAGTTCGCCCCTTTTGTTAAGGTGCATAAAGTTAAAATAAATAAATAAACACGGAAGCCAAATTTTTTGTATTTGCGTCCCCCCGTAACGCCCTAATTCGAGTCCCACTCTGGGACGCCCTTAGGCTCGTTGCGTAAATTTTGAGACTGTGAGCTATCTGCGCTCGCCAATTGCCCGGTGAAGCTGTTAAGGCCATCTGCGGCCAACAGCAGTGGTCAGTTCAAAAAAAAAATTGTATTTGTTTATGGTATCTGATAAAGCGAAGTGAGTTGTTTTCGTTGTTGTTCCAGTGATACAGCGCCATAACCGGTCGCAACCGCTATTCCTGCACGTAGCCCACAATGCACCGCACGCCGGCAACGAGGGTGGACATCTACAGCCCCCACTTTACTCAGCCGTCAACAACAGGCACATCGCTAACTCTGATAGGCGTCTTTATGCTGGTAAAACTTTTATATGCACTATTTATTTATTAACAAAGGTTAAGTCTAGAGGTCTGAGAATTAAGTTTTAATCGTTGTCATCGTTGCAACCTGTAATGCTGAACAAACTCCTACCTAATAACTTTTTACAGACCGATCATATATCCATAGCTTTTCATATCCATTCCAACTACTTACCCTATGCGTCCAGACAACCCGGAAAATTTCCAACATATTAAATGATTCCCAGTTATTCATCCATTTTCCTCTACATATTTCAAACTATAGGCGATCTGTTGTCAAAAACAGCACGTAATTTAATAAAAATATAAATTGTTTTGCGATTAGTGTCACTCACTTTGCATACCCTACTCATAATCTCTGTGCATGTCATTGTCTACCCGCCACCTTAAGATCTACTAGGTCATCAGTCCACCTTGTTCGGAGGCTTAACTATGTTATGATAGTCGTAACAAAAATCCTCCCCACTGTGAGGAATCGATTCACTGTGGGAAAATTATTTCACTCTTAACCAGTACTTGATCCTAGCGCTGATTAATGGGTTATACATCTACCACTCTATTGAAGACGCCGGAATGTGCCTTCCGAAGCACGAAGGGTTTCTCGTGATAATGTTTTCATTTATGTACATAAGCACGACTGTGCACTGTTCGCGCTACGCTATCGAGATCTCAACATGATACTTATGAGTTTGATGTCATGAGTTTTAACCCCATAAATAGGTACTATTCCGTAGTGCTTATTTATGACATTAAAACTCACATCTGGTAGCCTGACATTCTGCATGTGACATGGTTGTTTGGAAAATATAAACTAGGTACAAAAACAAACTTGCTGTCCCAAATCTTAGACTAAGTAAAGTAGGGAAATCATTTGTTGGAAGAGGCATAACATTCTTAATAAAATACCACAATCTTTAACCAGTTTAAATCAAAGATTAAAAAACCCTCATGAAAAAGGTTACTATACTACTATAATATTTATCGGATAAAGATGTGTGGTCTTGCACTTAGTGTTCCAGTTACAAAATCTTTGTAATAAATTATTGTAAAGCTATTGTAGGTAAATGACAAAACTGTAACCACTGATATAAAATAAAAGAGTAACTCGAGTTTCTTGCCGGCTCTTCTTGAAGACCCTACTTATTCCGAACCGGTGGTAGAGTCACAAAAAAATATGATAATAATAACAATTGACGATTCAAAAGTATCTGTAACAGATTTATTTGAATAAAGATTTTTTTCTTTCTTTCTTTCATATATTTCTGTACTTAGAAGGGCACTTTCAGGTATCGAAAGGATCAATAGTGTGTATATGCATTTGGATAAGTTGAAATATTTGTAAAATCATTGGCGATTGAAAATAGTAATTATTAAGCATCTTGTCTTCTCAGAAGCATTAATTCCCCGAATCGGTGGTAGATACAAAAGAGTTTTAATTTATATTTATTTGTACGATTCAAAGAAGTCTTCTCAAACTAAATTGACTCTATACATATTTTATATTGATGAGTCAGTGGTCTCAAATGCAATTTGGCGGTCGTAACCTAAAACGCTGGATACATAGCTCCAGCGTTCAAAAATATTCTTTAAAAATGTATCACTCGTATGAAATATTAGGTTCATTTATGTAATTATCTTAAGGCAATTTCAAATTATTATCTTAAAATTTTCAGATGTTGTATCAAATATCGACCGAAGCGTTGGACGAATCGTTAGGGCTCTTGAAGAAAACGGGGTTCTAGATAATACAATAATAATATTTGTTTCTGATAATGGAGCACCTACAGTAGGCCCATGAATAACTGGGGGATAAATTTGCCTTTTAGAGGAAAGAAAAATACGCCCTGGGAGGTGGCGTCAGGGTGCCAGCCTTTATTTGGCATTCATCATTTAGACCTCGAGTATGGGACGGATTGATGCACATTACTGATTGGCTCCCGACCCTCACTTCAGCCGCCGGAGGTCAATTTAACCGTAAAATCGATGGAATAAACCAATGGGATGTGATATTACAAGATGGTGAATCTAGAAGAAGAGATGTTCTTATTACTATGGAAGATAATGAGTCCAATACTTATGCATCTTATAGAGCAGGAGATTACAAAATCGTTGTTGGTAACGTAACAGGCTTGCGTAATGGATATTATGGATCAGAATTTATGGTGAACAAAGCTGCTCCTCCCGACTACTACTCGGCGCTGAGATCCTGCGTAGTGGCGAGAATTTTTGAGAACATGGGAATGTATTTGGACTTTTATGAAGTTTTTGCAATGAGAGCTGCAACTGAGATTCGGCAGCAGGACCCTGTGAAAGACTCTACGCCGTGTTTGCCTTCTCCAAGTAAGTATATAATAACCCAACGGTAGTAAAATAAAAATGTATTATCTTTTTACGGGAGTTTATAATGATTTCAGGTAGAGGTTGCCTTTTCAATATTCGTCGTGACCCAGCAGAGAGTCATGACCTATGGGAACGGGCTAATAGAATTGCTATATTACTGTCCAGTCGTCTTCGAGGCTTTTGGGCTACACAAATGAGAAGAGGTCCTACGAATTTACACTCTGAAGCGAACCCTTCTAACTTTGATTATGTCTGGTCTCCATGGCTTATGGACGTAAATAATAATACCAGATTAGGTATGACAGATGCTTCATTTAATAGAAGGCAGGAAAATTTTAAACAACGCGATGCAAAGCGTAATACAGCAGCAAATTTGGTCAGTTGTGATAGCGAAGTGGGTATTAGAAACTTTTTGTGTCTATTAAGAAGTGTGTTTTGATAAAATCCAACATAATGCCACAGAACGAAAAATGGTAATTTGTATAAAAAGTATTAAAGTAAATAACATACCCACAAAAGCTAGTTATTTATTCGATCAGTATTATAAATCGATACATATCATTCAGTGCGATTTGTATTGCGAAGCCGCGCTGGACTGCAGTCACTATGCTAATTTTAAGTATCGTTCAGTTTTAACAAAGTTCCGTTCAAATGTGTATTATGAAGTATAAAAAAATATTTTGGTCATATCTGGATTTCACACATTGTATCTAAAATTAAAGAATTGAAAATTGATGCCAACTACAATAAATTTGTCATATAAATAATATTTTAACTATCATACTGACTGAGTGGGTAGTCCGGTGATAACCAATCAGAATTTATTGTTGTTTAGTTTATAATTTTGTTAATTAAAGAGTTGTTTTTGTTTTACTTTAGTAATATTTTAGGATAAAAGTACATACTTTATGTTAATATGCTTGTGGATGAGTTTTAACTGTCATATTCATTCGATGACTGGCAATAATAAGTTCTAAGAGTTAAAACCATGCTGCAGAGTTCCTTTAAATAGGTTACCCTTGCGAATTCAATAGGTAATAAAATGGCGGTTTCTGTCTTCCGCAATACAATCACTATTGTTTTCTACTGAAATGTAAATGTTGAGTATTTTATTATTTACAATAAATGTTTTTTTTAAATTTGGAACATATTGTAAGAAAATGACTTCAGTACCAGAGAACCTGTAAACATTATCGTATCTTATTGAAGTCCTACAAGTGATAAGGATTTTGCAATAAAATAATAATAAAAAAATATGGTTTTCCCAAAATAATGATCCTATGAAATTCATAATTGTGATGATAGAATAATTTGTGTAACCTATTTGTAGACATGTTAAAACCACATTTTATATAATAACCAATATGTTTTCATGGCTATGGGAAAAATACTATCAAGGAACAACAGTATGTGAACAATATTTTTAATGTAAGCCGATGTTACCTGTATAAATAGAGTAATAGTAGTAAGTAGTGTACCTAATGTTTTAAAAATAAGTACTGAACAGTAAAAAGGAAATAAATAACTGAAATTATTTAATTTAAGTTATTTATTTAAACAATAAAACCTACTTGAATGATATTGTAGTTTATTTTCTACATTTCTTCAAAATATTAATTTTGTTTCTGCTAGTTAGTAAAACTAGTTAGTTTCGCAGAAACACAATTTCCTGCTCTTGCAATCTGGTGGTTCCTGGTGATATGGGCGAAACACACAGCTTAAATGTATATTTTAAGTATATATACTACAATAAATGGGTTATGTTATGTATGTACGACATATATATACTAAATATGATTGTCGTGATTGAGCCAAGAATTCAAATTATATAAACGGATATGAGGCATCCATGTATTGAGGCATTAATAGAATTCAGATAACTTAGTGCAAATCCATAGGAAAATTATTAATCCAATTTCTATTTTTGCTCCATGTAAGAGGTATCGTTCTATGGCGTAATTAGGTATATCTTTGTGTTCCTTTTGCTTTTTCATAATATCTTGTGGTTTATCACCGTCTCCTGCATTTTTCTCAATTTAATCTTCAAAGAAAGAACAGTCAGCATCTATTGGCATATTTAATGATGTGCTTCGCATTTTGATGGTTTTCCTATAAATTTTCATACTACAACACTTTCACAGTTGCAGCAGCTGCGACAAGTGCACTTCACCCGAGACATTCCCCATGCACCTGTGTGGTGAAAGCCCCACACAATTCAATAGCACTGTAAAGAAACTCGTAAGAACATTATCCCGAAACAACTTACGTGCAACCAAACTAACCTGCGCATGGCTATGAGTAGGACCACAATTAATGATATTTTATTCACCATGTCACCCGTTAACTCCATGTATATGTTTTCTGAGTGTAATCGAAATTCTTTAAGGGTTTTGGGTAAATGAGTCATAGACATATATTATTGGGTTTCGGTGCTATCAGGCTTTTACAGACCTGTAGTCACCTCGACCTAAATGATCTTTTGTGACTCGCTCCCCATTTTAGAGTTCGTCTAAAAGGTGGGCACTTTTCAGGAAACCTGAATTCAGAATCCTGCCCAACTTTATAGATTTGATGTCACTTGGTCATAAAAGAAAGTCGCCCAAGTGGATGTTTCGCTTCTGTTTAGACTACAATTGCAAAGAAGGTGCATCGGTGTCTCTTTCTCTTCAAAAACACAGGCTCTTCTTCTATAATAATATCATAAACACAGGCTTTCTTCGCAGAATCTGCAAAAACATGGGCTACTTTTATATAAGAAAATATTTTTATATTTTTTAGGTTATGTTTTACTGCGGGAGAATATATTTATGTTTTATATATAAGTACTTATGATTTGCGGGTAATACTGCGGGAAACAGCTAATTCTAAATATAAAGATACGTATTCATTAATAATATCGCATACCTATGTAAAATGTGCACAGAATAAAATTTGCGAAAATGTCGCAAAGGAAGTCGTTATTTGCGTATTGTTTTTTTGGTACACATTTGCATATCTTAAGTTTTATAATATATGGATGGAAAGTCGTATAATCAATAAAATTTTGTTGTTTTGCGCCCAATATTCGTTTGTTCATATAAACGTATGTCCTTACCTTAATCATTAACACTTTGACTGTATTTTTTTTTTACATCTACAAAAACACTTACATAGCGCTTAAAGTCATTAGGTATCATATTATTGTTTGTATTTACCCCACGCCTAAATGGCGTAAGCGATTTAAAAAAAATGGAATCGATTTAGTTGAAACCCTATATTTAACACAATAATATGGGCTTAGCTTATAATTAGGGCGCAATAAAATTATTTATTGCGCCCATATTATAAGATTAATAATTGATTAAATAATTTTTGATTTAATAATTGTGGTACGTAGCGTCATACGTTACGAATGTCACCATTGCAACCGTGCGAATCATAAGCGGGTCCCTATTAAATGAATAAATATTTACTGACGTTCACACAGCGCCATCCAGATGACCATCCTCATGGGGCCAGCCCCAAACTAAGCATTCAGCCTGTAATGTGGGGACTAAACAACAATGGACATACTTTATACTGTTTTGTAATACATACATATTATACATAGAAATGCCGCTTTTTTACGAACGAACGGAACCAATAATTTTTGTTCCACCGTTCTGGTACAACATTATTGTAACAGTTCGACATCGTTCGATTTGCATATTTCATGGATTAATGATGCTACTATACTACCATATTATTCTGATGGTAATGGCCTGCCCATCGCAGATGCAGTATAAAAGGAATGTCATAGATGTAGACAGCAATAATTTTGCTGTGAACCGTCGTCTAGTCTCGAAACTCAGAAGTGTACCTATAGTATTCCTACTTCATTGGATGATATCTTCCACTGCCTGGATATCTCGGTTATCTCAGGCATATTATCGTCTGAAGAGACATAGTATCTAAAAATAATGTTTTTCATCTGCGATACGCAACGAATAATTTCTTAACACAGATTATGCCGAATGTTAATGCAGAATCGATTGATAATGACAAGTTATAAGTTTCGAAGTTTGCCAAATTTGACAATGAAAAGTAGTTTGCATAATTTATTTTCTTTAGGAAATATTATGGTAGAGACAAAACCAAATATTTTCTGTTGTTGACAAAGGACTTCACAAGTAATGTATGTAGTATGAGACCGATATAATTATCAATAAATAAATAAATGTTGATATCATAATATTTGTAAAATACAAAATAACTCAAGAAAAACGCGATTCGAGGTTCCCTATATAAACTCGTTTAGATGTTACACACGTCAAGTATTACGAGATAGATAGCCGAAGCAATACGTAATCTGTAGTTTACAGATATCAACGTGAACGCTACACTGAATATTGTATTTGTGGATTGCATGTTGAGAATAAATGTAGTGTTCTCCAGCGTTATAATATTAAACGACATAAAGGTATGCTTTTTTTATATTATTAACATTATTGTGTGCATTCAATGTGTTTAACTCGTTTTACAAGTTTTTATATAGTAAAGTTGTGGATTCAGCTGTTTAGTATGTAATTTTTGTATATATCTTATAAACTAAATATCTGCATACAATACGAATACTATATTGTATCTATATAGTTATGGTTTTGATAAAATAATTTTCGAGTATATATATGCAAACGACAGGATATCTAGGATTTATTATACATTTATTTTTTATAATTTATGTGATACCTTATTTTCATAAGAATATCTCACCAACCCAAATAAAAGGGCATCAAAACATTTAGGAAATTTACATCATGACAGAT
>PQWD01012436.1:0-19720 GCA_019425675.1 Leucinodes orbonalis
CGCGTCGGGCATTGTAATAGCAACGTAACGCCCGAAGCGGTTCAGTTAACTCGGAATATTGACAATAGCTGAATCTGATTGGCTCAGGGGTGACACGTGTGGGTAAAAATTTGCAAACGGAGTCGAACCTGTGACCTCCGGAACAACTGGGTAACTGCTTAAACTAACTACGTACGTACGTTATCCGACGCTCTTACGGTGAAGGAATACACCATGAGGAAACTTTTTTACATCACATCAGCTCACTAAACGTCCCCACCGAGGGGCCCGAACCTACCTGTATGTATAGGCCGCAGTCGTCCACGCGGGCCCCTTATTAGAATTAATAATAAAAATAATGAAAAGTCTTCGAACTCCTTCAAATTAACAGAAATCTGGTATTCGATAATGCCCGCATTAGTTACAAGAACTTTGTTATAGTCACTGACTTATTTCCTATTCAACCTATCGCAGTCCACTGCTGGACATAGGTCTTCCCCATTTCGCGCCAGATATCCCGGTCCTCCGCTTTCCTCATCCAGCCTCCACCAGCGACCTTTCGCAAGTCGTCGGTCCATCGGGCCGGAGGGCGTCCTACGCTACGCTTGCCGAGACGCGGTCTCCACTTCAGAACTCGTCTGCTCCAACGGCCATCGGTTCTGCGACATACGTGGCCAGCCCACTGCCACTTTAACTTGCTGATCCGGCGGGCTATGTCGGTAACTTTAGTTCTCTTACGGATTAAATCATTTCTGATTTTATCACAACATATTATAAAACAGTCGCTTTTTTTGTCCCCATGTCCTTAAATATTTTAAATAGAGGGAGTGATGAAGAGGAAGATTTATATATGTATAATAACATCCATTAAATAGTGGAGAAATACTGATATTTTTGAGGATTCTAATGTAATGTAAATATAATTTAATTGTTTCCGTTTAAATTGCAAGCGCATGCTGAACCCTTCAAGATTTATCAAAATAATGAACTAAGTATTGTACACATTGAAAAGGTCTACAGAAAACTCCGCGATGGTATATGTCTGTCTCTTATGGATATTCCACAATTGCTTTTTTTGTCACTTACTTTATACAACAAATAATGGCAAATTTTCGAAGCAATTTTAACCAATACAGCATTAATCCTTATCCAGTTAAATACCTTAAATAAATTGTTGATTTAATATAGATCTTTATGGCCCTCTACAGCATATGATTTAAATAAATATTTTCGAAGATATTACAGATTTAAAATTGCGGCACGTAGCGTTTGCGCCGGTACTGGCCGACTGGGCAGGCGGGAACGTGCCTATTATGAAAATCACCATTGCACCCGTGCGAAGCATGGACGGGTCGCTAGTTAGTAGTTATTAATAATCCAGAAAATGTAGGTTTTTCAAATGATAATCAAGTGATTTTCCACTTCGCACTGTCAACCCTGTCCCGCCGCCCCCGGATGTCGCCTAAGGTTAATAATGATTATTAATATAGTTTAGTAATCGTTAGCTCTAAATAGAGAAACCGCATCAACTTGTCTAATATCGCCAGAGCAAATACTGCTACTGGGGTTAGACCGGGAGCTGGGCCCCAAGTCCCAAATCTGACACTTAGTAAATTAGGAAAATCATTTGTTAGAAGAGGTCTAAAGTTCTTTGGTAAAATACCACACAATCTTGCCACATTGCCCTTTCACCGGTTACAATTTTCAAATTTCTAGAAAGGGTACTAGTCAATAGACGAATATTTAACGGATAATAATAATAATACGCGTGACGACCCCATCGCCCGCTGGTGGTATTAGCTTTATGCTAGTATCATCGGTGCAATCAGTCACCGTCGGGCAGCTTGTGGCGAGCTGATGGTGTGTGGCGCGCACCTCGGTCCCGTGCTTCGGGGAAGTCTCTGGTCCTCGCCTTCGTCTCACCGCCGGTGGGCGAAGTGGACCCCATGAGGACCAGATCCCCACCTCCCGCTTGCCTTTATTGGCCGTCGGGAGTGAGTCGCTAGAGCTATATTCTCGGGGGTGGAAGTGTCTAATGGCGTAATAGCGAGGAAACCCGCTCCGAGTGACTTGCTTAGTTACTCGCGATGGTGAAATCGGTGCCGCACCTCTCAACACCCCTAGCCGCGAGCGCACATGTTGCCCCCCTGTCGCCCCACTGCAGGTGACCATTAGGGGGCCCATCTAGCCGCGGCGAGTCACCGCCTGTCTCTATTTTACTGTGAGACTAGTTTAATGACAGGCGTCCGTAGTCTCCCCCATAGCCCAGATATCCAGTTCACCAAAACCCAACTCCATAGCCCTGTATCGTAGTTTCCATATATTTACAATAGACTTTACACCTGGCGGGGGTCATCATGGGTTGTATCATATTGTGCATTCTGTGATGGCATCCGCCACGTGTAACACATAAAAAGATTAAACATTCGAAAAAAGGCCTCTGTGCTGTTGTTTCGGCCCCACACATGCCTTCCAAAGGACCGGTCCACTATTTGGCCCGTGGATCTTAAGAATATCGAAAACATAATAATACGTAATAATATAATAATTTTGAGTTTGAGTTTTGAGTTAAAGTCTTTATGCAATCTTCTTACTCCGGACGATATGCAAATTTTCAAAGAATTTCCCAATAAATCTTGAAAAAATAGTCTTGATAACTCTCATCTAATAAGATGTGATATTTTCTAAATTATTAATAAGAATTAATTAACTGAGAATGATAGTCGTTAGCAGCCATCAATATACTCGTACATTAGAACCGAATATAATGTTACGCCACAAGTCACAAGACTTTGAAGTTCTTTGCCCTATATGGTTTTGGTTGGTTCATTAAATATTTTGTACCGAAAACCAATATACCTACCAACAGAAATAGATGAACACGAAACTATCAAATGTAAAATATATTTTTTTCAATTAAGCACCATATAAAGCACTTATAGATGTCAAATGAAGCTACCACTGGTTTGGAATATCGTTATCTACTAAGAAGAATCCAGGAAGAAACTCAGTAGTTACTCTTTTCAAGAAACGTGTTGTGATGATGAAATCTTGACCGATTTCGGGCACGTCGACTGTCTTTAACTCCTGTTCCGTTAATGTGCTCGCATGTGGCTGATGAGAGCAGAAACCATAATTATAGCTGATGGCCGCAGGGGGTCAGGCTTTCAGCTCGTCACGTCTGGCATCCAGCTCAAGGAGCTGCCGCCTTTCAAAGGCTCCAATGCCAGATTTCACTAGCGCTCTCCACTCTGGCTGTCAGGCCGCAGCTGCTCTCACAGCGAAGAATACAACATTATTACCAATACATTTGCAACCCAGCTCCCGAGCTAAACAGAAAGTACGAGGCGAATATTAATCGAGTACTCAATTAGATGCCAACTCTAGCAACCACACCGCTGGCTTTGTTATAACTAAAACGATGATTTACTTTTATTAACCGACTATCTTTGAAATTTGAAAGGCAGTAAGTAAATACGAGTACTTAAATCTCGCGACAAGCTATCATTACATATAAATTGTGTCAAATGTGTTTAATTCTAAATGACGTTGTAAGTTAACAGTAAAAGTTTTAGTGCAAAAGTTTTTTTTTTTCTATTAAGCGTATTTAAATAAAAGCTTGTTTTTTAAAGGGATTTTTTTTATAATTGACTTGTATTACAATCGACAATTAAATATTAAGGGAGTTTCTAGCAGTTGGCTTTAACATGCACAATACGAGTATAAGTGTATTTTTGCACGCTTTACTTTTTAAATATTACTTACGGTTGAAGAACATATAAGGAGGGACGATTCTGTCACAATGAAAACACAGTAGCAATATCCCTTCTAAATAAACAAAAGAGACTTAACTCTTTTTACCAACCTCATTTCCAGTTGCTTACAATAGCCCCCCTAAGTGCGGTAGTACAAACAAACTTATTGTAACTTTAAATTGATTTTATTACCTACAAAAGAAGGTCCAAAATCGTAAAGCTCGAATTTATATTTTTAAACTATTGTTAAAGGAAAGTTAAGTAGTAGTAGTTGTATAATTTGCTATTGTTCAAATCTTTTTAAATACACTTTTGGGATTGGCTTCTTTTGATTCCATTGCCTGTTTTTGTAAGTAATATAAAAAAAACACTAGTATTCAGTTTAGATGTTCACTGAGTTTAAAAAAATCTGAAGCGTTCACTATGAAATTTACTCATTTAATACCTCAAACCGTTGTTTTTTCATGTGATAGTGGGTAAAAGACTAGGCTTTGATGGTAACCGTCACCGTCGCTCGTACGACCCATTTGATGTAATGGTTGAGACGTCGGCTTCTACACGAAGGGTTCCGGGTTCGATCCCCAGGATATTACATACATTTGTGTGCATGAACATGTCTGTTTGTATTGTTGTATTGGTCTTGATGTTTTCTATTACCTACAATATGTATGGATTTACAAAAAAATATGCATAAATAAATATGTTTAGTACCCGTAATACAAGCTTCACGCTTAATATGGGGCTAGATGGCGCTGTGTGAATGTCAGTGGATATTTGTTTATTATAAACTTTTACCACCACATAAAATACGAAACAAATCTTTGTGAATGTTTTTAATTCAGCCTATTATTGACGCATAAAATTATATCAACTTTATACGTCAGTCCAAAAACAGTTGCCCGAAATAAGTAGTGACGCGGCAAACGCATCGAGTGCTATTCCTGGCATTTACTTTTATAGTAGTAAGAGTATGCCAAATGACGTACCAAACAGCTGATATCGAGTCACTGTGATATTTGCAGAAGTATGTGTGAAATTCCAAGTGACAGGGCAAACGCCTTACATATGTAAATAACAGCAAAAAAGTTTTTTTTTCACACCACCCGTTTGACTACCCATTTGGTGTAATGGTTGAGACATCGGCTTGGTATACCAAGGGTTCGGTTCGATCCCCGGGCAGTACAAACATTTGTGTGCATGAACATGCCTGTTTGTAATGATCTGGGTGTTTCTATGTATAATATGTAAGTATGAAAAAAAATAAGTATGTTTATCCGTTGTTTAGTACCCATACTATAAGCTTCACGCTTAACTTGGGCTAGATGGCGCTGTGTGAATGTCAGTGGATATTTATTTATTTAATGTGTCCATCATTTTGACGAATCTTCTCGTTATGAAGACTAGCCAAATATGTCACCCGAAATATATGACAAACAAAAGTTCACATACTTCAACTGAGTTATTGCTGTTGCACTGCTACAGTAATAGTCGCAAATAACTATCCGACAACAGCTGTTTGCGTAACGATTTAACTGACGATACTAACAAGTCTGTGAGCGTCGGTGGCTCAATGGTGTGGACTGTCGCCTTCCTACCGGGAGGACTGAGCTTAAAATCCCGACACGTACCAATGTGTTTTCGAATTTTTGTAAATATATGTACGTTATCCAACGCTCTTACAGTGAAGGAAAACATCGTGAGGAAACCTTCATGCACGCCTGCGAAGAGATTCGAAGGTTGTGTATGAAGTCGTCCAACCCGCACTGGACCCGCGTGGACGACTAAGGCCTAAACACCCTATACGGGTAGGCTCGTGCCCACAGAATCGGAAATGGGAAATCTATGCTCGTGCCCCTCGGTGGGACGTTAAAATGATGATGATGATGACTAAGTCTGTTAGCATTTTAATACATTTTAAACCTAAAGCTCATCACCATCATCAGCCCAGAACAGCTCACTGCAGTGAGCAAAAAAAAAAGCCTTATAATTTTACTTATTCGACCATTTTCCTCTTCAAATTTGAAACCATAAGCTTTATTATTAAAACCATAACCAATAGCCTAACTAAGAAATAACTTAGGTGTTTGATATAATTGGGTAGTTTTTGTTTTTTACTAAATACTATATCAGAGTGCTTTTACGGCGGCTCGTCTTTGTATGTTCAATTTAAGTTCTTCTTTTTTATTCTTTTATCTCCTTGAGTGATATGAATACACTTACGCAGGCAATCCCATGCATCAGAAGATACCATAATCAATATAAGGGGAGTTCGAACGGAAAAATAAGCAAGAAATAATGATAAAGTCATATTATAAGGTCCTAAGCTATTCAGGCGCTTTTTCTGAAAAGTGGAATGGTTCCAAAGCATTCCTACTGACAAACACAAATCACTAAGTTTACAAACAAAATACGTAATAACCAACAAAAACTTTGTTGAAACAAAAAACATGCTCTCCTATCTAAAATTAGCTATTAGTATCGATAGACGAAGCGCACGCAATACTAATTTTAATGACCAAAATAGTTTCAAGCCAAAAGTCCTCTATACCGACAGGAGCATACATACCTTCATAAACGTACATAAATGTGTATACACTATCATTTATTCATACTTAATAAAGAGTCATGTGACTTGCGAAGGTCGCTGGTGGAGGCTGGATGAGAAAAGCGGAAAACCGGATATCTGGCGCAAAAATGAGGGAGACCTATGTCCGGCAGTGGACTGTGATAGGTTGAATAGATAGAAAGAGTCATGTAATAAAACAAAATAATTACACATAACAGTAATTACCGATGGCCGTTGAAGCCGACGAGTTCTGGAGTGGAGACCGCGTCTCGGCAAGCGTAGCGTAGGACGCCCTGCCCGATGAACCGAGGACTTGCGAAAGGTCGCTGGTAGAGGCTGGATAAGAAAAGCGGAGGACCGGGATATCTGGCGCAAAATGAGGGAGACCTATGTCCAGCAGTGAATAGTTGAAGTCGAGGGCACGTTAAACCGTCGGCACCGGCTACAGTCTTAGAATGCAGTCGTTAAACACACACTTATTTCACCCAAACGTTTCCAAGACGACCATATAAGGTTTGCGCTGTAAAAAAGATCCCACCAAAAACATTCAGTAAAAAATCTAGCAAGGTCTCGATGGAGCTGCTTGATTATCTCTAAAAAGTGATGAAATCAAGCAAAGACGTGCCAAGTCTAAGGTTCCTTACTGCGATTACTTTATTATTATGGTTAATGTTGTGTCACTTGGCCGTTGTAGGATAGAAACCAGGTGTTCCATTACACCATTGCCGCTACCCATTGACGAAACAAATTTGCCACTTGAAAACGGTGATTCAATAACCCGTTGATTGTAGCTTTATAAAGCCACTTACATATAAATAATGTTCAACGGCCAAGTCTGATATCTGGATATCAGATCTCATGTAGCTTCTGTAATACGGCCTAACTCTACGACCCATACTTCAGCAAATTCTACATAGGCATTATGTTTGTCATGAAATGTTTTTGTAAGATTCAGTTCTTTTTGGAATTGCTAGGCAGTATTTTAAAGGCTTATTTGTTTATAAGTACCAAATTATAAATACGTTTTATTCAGATTAGGTACAAAAAGCATTTATGATTTTATACCAAACTTAGATAACATACCAAATTTTAACTTTGTAGCACTTCATGATGTAGCCAAAACCTTTTTCGACTTTAGAAGAGACTCTCGTGCAAACTACTCAATTTATGAAAAAAATTAGAAATCTCAATATTTTTTTAAGAGCTACACATTGTTCCACACATAAAAAAAAAACAAATAAAAATATATTACTTAAACATTTTTGCATTATTTGTATGACATGATATTATTACCTAATCCTAATAAGAATAATGAAAATATTTACTGTATAACCAATTAAAACAATAAATTTAATGTTCACGATACAGAAATACCACATGTTTTCGCTGTCGAAAAGTCTAAAAAGATAAATCAGTCCAAAACCAATCGTAGACGCATAGCAGAAGAACTATTTTTGTACACAAGCTGCCGCTGCCTATTATAGCTCGAAACCAAAGTTTACTATACTAATAATACATATGAATGGATACTAGACAGGTATACTAATGAAGAAGTCAAATTAGACTTATTGACTATGTCTTATCAAACAGAAGCTATTAATCGATGAGTTTGAATTATAAACAACAATTTGCTAAGATATATCTAGAAAAAATTCAAAAGACAAATTAACAAATGTTTGAAGTAGTAATAGAAGTACCTATTTAACAAACGAGTAGTTAACTATAAATGTTAATTCCAGTGAAGGGATACAATGTTGACAATTTAAAATGGAGGATGTCGACATGAAAACGTGACCGAACCAAACAGCAAAGCACGCGAATTAAACCATTGACAATATCTCACATCACGTGTACTGAAAGGAGATCAAAACTAAGCTTTAAATCCAACAAAATAAGAAACTGAAAACGAGGCCAATATCCCACCGACGCACGAGCGATCCGGGAGTCTGAAATATTAATAGAAAAGCTGGAACTATCGCTTTTTTACACCACTCGACGGAAAATGTGGCCGAGCGAAATCTGATCTTATTGGCGTGAACTAGCTTAGAACAGAACGGCATTAGGCGCCGGCTGGTATTCTGTTAAAATTAGAAAATGCTTTGGCGAGAGTGTTTACTATTTATGTAATGCCCGCAGCAGCTAAATTCGAAGCGTGTGGTAACCTCCGCGTCTAATTTTGTAACTACACCCTGAGAGGCGGCAACTGTAAGCTTACGAATGCCCCCGCACACTTTGCGAGGTTAAGGAATCTTAAAACATTGACGAGGCGTCAATCGATTACAGGAATGTTGGCAAGTGCTCTGACCTACTTTTAGACAGGTAAACCCCTGACTCAATTCATAATGTAATCCAACACCCCTAGTGTTCAGGAAGAAACAAGGTTCAGGAACTACAATCAAAGAATCTTTTGTGTGTATAAAAAAGAATGGTGTAATTAAAATAAATAAATTAACCGTTTATTTTATAATTACATTGGCTTGAGATCCATAACGATCCCGTGTATATAATAAAAATAAAAAAGAAAATTAAATTTAATAATTTTACAATAAATTACAATTACGATAGATGGCGTTATATTAAGATGTTCAGTTCTGTCAGGTATCACTACGTACAACGTACAAAATGCTCGCGTTCCGTAACTCTTATAGAGAACACCACAACACACAGCACTAGGTCACGCAGCTTAAGAAGCACTTGCGGTGGACGATGCCGGGCCGGACTCGTCGTACTCCTCCTTGGAGCCACATCTGCTGGAAGGTGGACAGGGAAGCCAGGATGGATCCTCCGATCCATACGGAGTACTTCCTCTCGGGGGAGCATGATCTTGATCTTGATTGGTGGAGGAGCCAGGCGGTGATCTCCTTCTGCATCCTGTCAGCAATGCCTGGGTACATGGTGGTACCACCGGACATGACAGTTGGCGTACAGGTCCACTTACGATGTCAACGTCGCACTTCATGATGGAGTTGTACACGGTCTCATGGATACCGCACGATTCCATACCCAGGAAGGAAGGCTGGAACAGGGCTTCGGGGCAACGGAACCTCTCGTTACCGATGGTGATGACCTGTCCGTCGGGAAGCTCGTACGACTTCTCCAGGGAGGTGGAGGCGGCGGCGGTGGCCATCTCCTGCTCGAAGTCGAGGGCGACATAGCACAGCTTCTCCTTGATGTCACGCACGATTTCCCTCTCAGCGGTGGTGGTGAAAGAGTAACCCCTCTCGGTGAGGATCTTCATGAGGTAGTCGGTCAAGTCGCGACCAGCCAAGTCCAGACGGAGGATGGCGTGGGGCAGAGCGTAACCTTCGTAGATGGGGACGGTGTGGGAGACACCATCTCCGGAGTCCAGCACAATACCGGTGGTACGACCAGAGGCGTACAGGGAGAGCACAGCCTGGATGGCGACGTACATGGCCGGGGAGTTGAAGGTCTCAAACATGATTTGGGTCATTTTCCCTGTTGGCCTTGGGGTTGAGGGAGCCTCGGTGAGCAGCACTGGGTGCTCCTCGGGGCGACACGCAGCTCATTGTAGAAGGTGTGGTGCCAGATCTTCTCCATGTCATCCCAGTTGGTGATGATACCGTGCTCGATGGGGTACTTCAGGGTGAGGATACCCCTCTTGCTCTGGGCCTCGTCGCCTACATAGGAGTCTTTCTGGCCCATACCGACCATCACACCCTGGTGACGGGGCGACCCACGATGGGAAGACGGCGCGGGGCGCGTCGTCTCCGGCGAAACCGGCCTTGCACATGCCGGAGCCATTGTCTACTACGAGCGCAGCTACATCGTCGTCGCACATGGTGGATGTGTTTGTGTTCTGGGGATGCGCTGGAAGTTGACTCAACGGCAGCGAGACTGCGAGTGCGGCTGAGGGGAGGCGGTCCAATCTTTTATAGTGGCTGCGCGGGCGCACGCGCGCTCCATACAAGGCGAGCGAGCCGGCCCCCGCGACCCGCCGCTCTTTAGCTTTTTTCATACACTTTTCTTTAAACTTTCTATTGAAAAAGTAACTGCGGTTATTACTAATATCATATATAATGTATTGATTGTGTTATCCGTTTGTTATAAGTTTAATTACAGCTGTTATAAACGAGATTAACTTCGAAGTCTGCGAACCTTTTCAGGCGTTGGGCGGGCGTCGTTCATGTTTATCAAAATTAACTATGAATTAGGGTACTTTAATAAGTTTCATGTATTATTAATCAAGAATAACATGACATATTTATGACGTTAACGGTCATTTATTTGGAAAATTATTTTTAGAAATTGGAATTTTAGTTCAATGTTAATGACTGTGTCTTTTTGAAAGTAGTTGATGAATTTATGTACAAGGAATTGCGTTAAACGCATTATTGTATATCATAATAGGGTTAAGGCATTTAAGATAGTGTTTATTTTAATCCTTATTGTTTCAAAATTCTAAACGACCATAATGTTACATAGGAGTATCATGAAAATCATTATATACCTGTGTTAATTTAACGGATAATACTTAGGTTAATTTAAATGTCTCTAAAAATTTAAACATGACTTTTTCGCAAACAATTAATCAATTAATTTACTTGCGCCAAAATGCACAAAATAAAGTTGGTACATACATATATTTAAGCGGGTAAGTATTCAATTTAACGTGTTTACAAGCCGCTAAAAGTTTGATTTAAATTAATTAAGGTCAATATTTTTTAAATGTTGCATTGATTTATTTATTTACGTAATTTTTGCATATTTGTAAGTATTAACGTGTGAGGCTTTTTTGCGTTTACATAATTTGATCATGGACTTCATAAGATGCAACTAAAATTATTTAAATTCTTAAAATTAAAACCGACTCTACCATTCGTAAATACATTATTTTCTCATCCACCACTAAAAATGACAACACAGATTTTAAATAATTTCGACGACCCATTTGGTGTTGCGGTTGAGACATCGGCTGCAACGCCAAGGGATCTGGGTTCGATCCCCGGCAGACACATTTGTGTGCATGAACATGTCTGTAATGTCTGGGTGTTTTCTATGCATAATATGTATGTATTTACAACAAAAAAAGTATATAAGTACGTTTATCTGTTGTTAGTACATATATACAGGCTTCACGCTTAACTTGGGCCAGATGGCGATGTGTGAATGTTAGGATATTTATTTATTTTAAAACACTACTGCAGAATAATATTTAATAAATATATTATACCATGATTGCAAATCTTAAAGCATCCACTGACACTGATTTCACACACTTTGACGGAATACATCAAGTAAGCAAGCAGATTCAAAGGAAGGACTAAATCTATTCAAATAGGGAAACCTTTGTCTAATAATAATCTTAATTTATTTTCAGGTAAGTTGCACCCATACAATTCATCAATTCACCAAATAAAACAAAATGAAAAATTACACAATTATCACTCATACAATATTAATAAAATACAAATTTGGATTACATCCCGATAGGTTTTAAATTAAAGGAAAAATTGATTTAAAGTGGACTGCAATAGGTAAAAAAGGAAGAGAGAGAATCTTATCCAATCATATTTGGTCTAACAAACATGGCGTAGTATTAGCAAAACATACAAAAAGTATAAATAATAATAAAAGGATTACAAATGGCTGATTAAAATGACTCATTGGTTACTCATATAAGATTCACATAAGATTCACATCATTAAATTTATGATTCGCCATTGATAACAGTACAAGAAGTTTATAAATTTATTACTAACTGGACTGGATCGTAAATTATTAGTAGTCGAATTGGTTTGAACAACAATGATATTCTATAATATAAAGGATACGCCATCCGTAGAGCGTCGGTAGCTCAGTGGTGTGGACTGTCGCCTTCCTAACGGGAGGGCTGAGGTTCAAATCCCGACACGTACCGATGTATTTTCGAATTTTCGATAAATATATGTACGTTATCCGACGCTCTTACGGTGAAGAAAACATCGTGAGGAAACCTTCATGCACGCCTGCGAAGAGATTCGAAGTTGTGTGTGAAGTCGTCCAATCCGCACTGGGCCGCGTGACGACTAAGGCCAATCACCCTATACGGGTAGGCTCGTGCCCCTCGGTGGGACTTTAATGAGCTGATGATGATGATGATGATGACGCCATCCGTGCCTCAAAAATGAACCGCTGAAGAGAGTACCGTTTGTACTTTTGTTTAGGTAAATGTACGCTCATTCGAAATATGTGTATATGTGCTGTAACTGCATTCGGAACACTTTTTTCGATTGTTTGTGAGCATATCACGAATCCATACTTTTTATATCATTGTTTAACATAAGGTAGAGTCATGTATGGCATTTCGTTGAATAGAATACCATCAACCTATCATTCATTGGTGTCGTAAGAGCCTGCCCTTGTCGCTTTTCCAGAAAATCTGTCAAAAGCGCCGTACAGAAAAAAGTCTATCGAAAAAAATACGCAATCAGGAATTTCCCTGCGTGGTGGGTTGCAACTAGTGTTGCCAGGTGTCTCGATTTACGCGGGACGTCCCGATTTTTAGGGGTCTGACACGTCCCGATGGGGACGCTAAATGTCCCGATTAATTAAAGAAGAAAATCAGATGTGCATAAAAAATATATTAACGCACGTATCTTCTACATCATGAGCGTCTGGCTCAATGGTGTGGACTGTCGCTCTTACGGGAGGCCGAGGTTCAAATCCCGCCACATACCAATGTGTTTTGAAATTTTCGAAAAACATATGTACGTTATCCGACGCTTTTACGGTGAAGGAAACATCGTGAGGAAACCTGCGCCTGGAAGAGATTCAAAGGTTGTGCGTGAAGTCGTCCAACCCGCAATGGGCCCGCGTGACGACTCCTTAGTCGTTACCTCTTAATCACCCTATACGGGTAGGCTTGTGACCCTCGGTAAGGACGTTTAATGAGCTGATAATGATGATGATGATGATAAATTACATCACTGTCAAATTCAAAGGCACGTCATCAGCGTCACATCACATTTTTATTGTTACTTGTCCCGATCTGCAACCTTAAATCCGATTTTTAACTCGTTACTGATTAAAACCAATCGCACCGGACACCTAGTTGCAACCCAGTCTTCCTATAACTGTGATTCTTGATTATTGGACATCGTATATCCGGTCGTTACGTAGATATAGACAAAAATCTTTGCTGACTTGCTTACCGATTTTTCTCAAGTTTGAAACATGGTAACTTCGTTTGACGTTCATAAATAAAATAAATATCAACTTACCGGTGTATGGTGTAATGTACATTTACGTTGTATGTTTATTATATTATGTCTCTCTTCAACCTATCCCAGTCCACTGCTGGACATAGTCTCCCCATTTTGCGCCAGACACCCGTCCTCTGCTATCTCATCCAGCCTCCACCAGCACCTTTCGCTAGTCGTCGTCCATCGGGCTGGAGGGCTTTCTACTTGTTATCATGTTTGTTTATATAGTTATTTAGTACCCGAACTACAATGTATCATTAATATGGCTAGATAGCGCTGGAGACCGCGTCTTGAAGCGTAGCGTAGGACGCCCTCCGGCCGATGGACCGCACGACTTGCGGAAGGTCGCTGGTGGGAGCTGATGAGAAAAGCGGAGGACCGGGATATCTGGCGTAAAATGGGGGAGACCTATGTCCAGCAGTGGACTGCGATAGAAGAGAGATAGCGCGTGTTTTTTTTATTTATAAGTGTACAGGACGGTCGACGCTCACCTGATGGTATTACGCCTACCATGGACAGAGCGGCATTGAAGGAGCCAACAACTGATAAACCGTAATTATCCTCCATCAATCCGCACTGCGCCCGTCACCCGAACAACGGATGCTAGATCTTTATACCCGGTAATTGACTATTTACTTTCATACCGAAACACAAAAGTGCATAACACTCCTGTTTCACGGGACGCACTGGCACTGCGGTGACCTCCTAGACGTCTCAGTTCTCACCTAGTAAAATATTTTTTTTATGTCTAAAGGTATCATGATCGTTAAAAGGGATTAATATTATAATATTCATCATTATTAACAGCTATTACGACCCACTGCATACAGGCCTAATATATATAATAGCTATAGAGCACATCATTAAAACATATTACCAAAGCACCTGCAACGATTCCTTACATAGCCATCTTAAACATTAGTTAACGCAATCTGTATGCAACACGTTCCCGAAAATAGAATAGCCAATGCACCCAAGTGCATGTACACACCAACATCCAGCAGTCGAAAATATTTTTTACTATTCATTACAGTCCACGCATACATTGAAGCTTAGTATGATTCAAATCAGAACTAATAGTACAAACAGTAATGGAAATTGAAATTTAATACATCGTTTGAAACTAATATTATTAGAAATAACATGGTAGAAGTATTGGTATTTGATTGAACGAAATCAATGAATGGTAGTATATTGGCTACGTATTTTAAATAGACTTGTCGCTTTGCAGTTAATTCCGTCTTGCTGGTACACAATGGATTATTTTAATTGTACTATAAATAATGGTATTGATCTTCAATTGTTAATGCGTCTTTCATTAGTTTATTTTTTTTTTATATGCAGGTAATTGAGTACACGGATGATTGAGCCCTCAACATCATCAATAAACTCATTACATGTCCCCACCAAGGGCTCGAGCCTACCGGTGTAAAGGTCTTAGTCACAGACATCCGAATAACAATTAGACTGGACACCGCCAAATTTATAGGCATTCACGTGTCGCAATTTCTTTTCGGTTCTTACCTGTAAAAGATATTATATTTCTTGGTAAATTTTACTGATTCACTGCGATGATAGCATTTACAATTGCATAGGATTGGCATTTTGGAAAAAAACGGTAATTTCTTCTAAATTCGTGCGTGTTGATTTGTCTCACAGAGCGAAAACTATAGCCAGTGTATGCTCGTTGAGCATACATTTGTCGCACTTTTTAACGCGCGCTTGCCCCATCCTGTATTAGGAAATCTGTGGTCTTAGTCGTCCACGCAGGTCCAGTGCGGATTGTTCGATTTCACGCACACCTTTGAATCTCTTTGAAGGCGTGCGCAGTTTCTTCACGATTTCCTGCACCGTAAGAT
This sequence comes from Leucinodes orbonalis, assembly GCA_019425675.1. NCBI lineage: Eukaryota > Metazoa > Arthropoda > Insecta > Lepidoptera > Crambidae > Leucinodes > Leucinodes orbonalis. Next base: position 15,362 of record PQWD01012436.1, read on the forward strand.
CGTTGGATTAACGTACATTAATGTCGAAATTTTGAAAACACAGGTACGTGGTGGGAATTCGAACCTCACCCTTCTTATAGGAAGGCAGCAATCCACACCAATGAGCCACCGACGCTCTTCTAATTTAATGCTAAACGGATTAAAGTTACGTGTAGGTAGGTCTGAGCCCGCGTGGACGACTAAGACCTAAACACCTTATACGGGTAGGCTCGTGCCTCGGGCAGTACAAACATTTTTGTGCATGAACATGTCTGTTTTGAATGGTCTGGGTGTTTCTATGTATAATATGTATGCATTTCCAAAAAATGAAACTATAAAATCAGTTGCTTAGTATTACAGGATAATGCTTAGTTTGGGGCTAAATGGCGATATGTGAATGTCAGTGGACATTTATATATTTTTAATTATATTGTTTGCTCTGTGCTTCTTTTTGGAATACACGTATTATTGATTTCAACACTACTTATAACATAGAGTACATAAAATGAAAAAAATACCAGTGCTATTTCAAGTTGCGGCCACAAAACAAGTGATTCTCTCGTCAACCTATCATAGTCCACTGCCAGACAGGTCTCCCCTAAGGAGATCGTTAGTCATAAATTCCAATAACCAGTAATTAATCGGTGGTATATATCTGCTTTGGTAATATGGAATTCCAGCTACTCTTACTACTGTTTTTATGATCTTTCTGCTTGCGCCAGATGGCCTTAATATCTTTATCGAGCAAATGGCGAACACAGATGGATTGAGCTATAAGAGCACCCCAGAATGGCTCGAACTTCACCTTTGAATATTGCAGTAAATATCTTTCTTGAGTGTCGGAGGGCAGTGATCGATAAAAGCCTAGTAAGAATCTGCAGTGCAGATGATAACTTATGATATATTAAATCGGTTTGTTATATCTTCATTGCCTACCTCATCCTACCTTATCCGGAAATATGCCAAAAGCAGATTTCATAAGTAATACAACGATACTTCGTGGAAGTAATATCGGTATACTCGCAATACCCATGTACACTTGCAATTCCGAAGGTACATGTTCACCAGTTTCTGCCGAATCAGGGTTTTTGTAAACTTAATTTACACATGAGACAACCTTAACAATATTAATAAAAATATTTGAGAATAAGTAATTTTTCCAATCTGCCTTGTCCACTTAATTTTTGGGGATATTTCCACAAATAAAACGAAGGCGATGTACAATATTTACGACAGTATTTATTGTAACATGTCATTCTTATATATAAAGTAAACTATACAAAGTGAGTGACACAAACCACAAAAAGAGTTTTTTTTTATCTGACCATTTCTGTTATTGACAGCATCTTTCCTAAGGTATTTAGCGCTTGAAAGGAAGACATTTGAATAATTTAATTACCGCGTGATGCAATCGTAAATACCACTACACCAAGAATTAGTTTTATAATCGCTCACTTAATGGCCACACATCACCGGCTAATGCCACATAAATTGTTGTAGACGCCCCAATTAACACTAGGCATGACCTTACCTTGGGCGTCTGTTAATTTCGTATCAATACGCCGCAAGTCACCAGTCAGTTGAATTCAGTCGTGGTACATTTAGAATACCGAAAATTATTTTTCTCTACAACAGTTTAATAAATAAATATCGACTGACATTCACACAGCGCCATCTAGTCCCAAGTTAAGCGTGAAGCCTGTTTTGTGGGTACTAAACAACGGATAAACATACTTTATTATATTTTTCCGAAATGATCTGGGTGTTTTATGTAAATGTGTGTAAGTATGTTTATGTGTTGTTTAGTACCATATTACAGGTTAATGCCTAGTTTGGGCTAGATGGCGCTGTGTGAATGTCTACAAGAAAAAAAAATGGCATCCATTGATTCCCATCCATTTTTAGTTATAAAATGAGAGCGTCGGTGGCTCATTGCTGTGAACTGTTGCCTACCAACTTGTGGATGCAGCTTGAAATCCCGCCACGTACCACTATTGTTTTGAATGATACAAAATATCTGACGCTCTTACGGTGAAGGAAAACATTGTGAGGAAACCTGTGCACGCCTGCGAAGGGATTCAAAGGTATTGCGTGAAGTCGGCCAATCCGCACTAGGCCCGCGTGTACGACTAAGGTATACACCCTCGTCCCCCTCGGTGGGGACGTTTAATGAGCTGAGAATGATGAAATAAACTTGAGACCTCTATATTAATTTTCTATTAATCCATTTGTACGCTTTCTGACATACGTTATTCGATTGTTTAACTTAGTAAACCCATAGATTATGATCGAATCCCACATCATTTTGTCATGTGATACTTAACAAAACCATACACGTACCATATCTGATACCAGAATTCACAGATGATGTTATCACTTTGCGATGGTAATATGCATTGATTATTTAAACGAAATTTTAACTCTTATCGCTTTATAATAAGGTTGATAATCCAATTGTTAGATTACCGTTACATGTAGGGTTGTTTTTGAAACTCAATAGTAATGGTTAAGTCAATTTTATCTTTAAGGTAAAGGACTTTAAAGTTGAAATTAGACTGGGTTGGTTCCAATAGGGTGATTCTGCAGATTAAACTTTTTATATCAATTTGATCGCCAATTAGGGGGATATATTGTGTGCAGTGATTTTAATTCAGGCAATTATATGGATAACGCTTGGACGGTTCGGTAGTTTCCTTTTTACAATTGTCGCTTTCCGTATTAATTTATTTTGTATAAATTTTGCAATATTCATTCGCTTATAATTTTATCAAATGTCTTTAGTAAAGCAGAAACCACGTTAGGACATTTCTATTTTTCAGGCTTCAATTTTTGACAGTTAGTCCTCAGCACCCACTTATCCATTTGTGGATTAGTGCCTGATCTCTCTACATCCATGTTACTGGAAGGCCTGTGTTCCGGAGTAGAACTTAAATGGCTGATTTTTTTATATGTTATAGCGGGCAAACGAGCAGACGGCTCATCTGATGGTAAATGACGCCGTCGCCCACTTGCAATACCAGAGAGCAAAGAAATTCGTTGCCGGCCTTTTAAGTGGGAATACGCTCTCTTCATGAAGAACGCCAGGTCGTATTTGATTGACTGATTGGCATTAAGTATTATAACTTGTGTATCAATTAAAATGAAGGTTGGTTTTCAATAGCTACTTGTAGGTAATGAAAATGGACTCAATCTTACTCTGAAGGCGGTGGATTCCAAAATAAATATGAAAAATTAATGTTTATTTTGCAATTACTGACATAGTTTTAAGTTTACTTTTGTTACAAGCCATACTCACAAATTTTTGTTTAATAAAGTAATCATCATCATCTCAGCTCTTTTTACGTCCTCAACGAGGGGCACGAGCTTACCCGTATAGGGTGTATAGGCCTTAGTCGTCCACGCGGACCTAGTGCGGATTTGCCGACTTCACGCACCATCTTTGATTCTCTACGTATGCCTGCGCTTTTCTCACGATGTTTTCTTCACCGTAAGACCGTCGGATAAACGTAGGTACATATCATTTCGAAAATTTTAAAAGACATTGGTACTTAGCGGGATTTAATCTGTAGCCGCCAGGCAATGATATTCTGTATCATTGCCAAAATTTGCTGTATCAAAAACGAACCGCCAACGAAAAAACAGTTGTAGGCTCTTTGTTTAGGTAAATAAATGTACGCTCGAAATATGTGTATGTGTGCTGTCGCTGCATTCGGAACACTTTTTCGAGTTTTGTGAGCATATCACGAATCTATACTTTTTAAAATCATCACCTCCAAGTCGGAAAGCAGCAGTCTATACCTGTGAGCCACCGACGCTCATACTAAAGAAATATTATTATCAAAATTATCTACCATTCCCACATTAACGTCAACTAAACAACCATCACGACATATCAAATGGAGCGTACATGAAAATGTGCTTACGTCAATTTCCAAAACTCACCCAATAACCCCAATAAATTCGTTACTAAACCCGTCAACGTCAAATTAGGAATCTCAAAGGAGCAACAATGGCCAATTAATGGGCCAAACGAGCGCGGCGAACGACGATTCCTCGCCCAGCGGTGGGTGTGGACGAAAATCAAACAATAAAGGACAAATTAAGTACGCGGCCCCTCTGTGTAATTCCGCCGATTAACGGCGTGTGCGCATCCTACACTTGAGGACAGAGAAATTGGTCACATAATATATCGTATTATTATTGTGATTCAAATATTAGACACTTACATGATATGAAACATGCTTTAGTATTATCTTTCTTTTAAACATTGATATAATATTATACTTTCTTTGTACATGGCTTTCATTATAAGGTTGCTTGGAAGAAAATTGCCTTGCAATAAGGCCCTATTGCACTATAACATTTCTAATGCCATTTTTC
>PQWD01012437.1:0-58387 GCA_019425675.1 Leucinodes orbonalis
TCTATGTATAATATGTATGTATTTACAAAAAAAAAATGTATATAAGTATATTTATCCGTTGTTTAGTACCCATAATACAGGCTTCACGCTTAATTTGGGACTAGATGGCGAATGTGAACTGTGTGAATGTCAGTGGATATTTATAAAAAAAAAAAAGTAGATACGCCATCCGTGCCTCAAAAACGAACCGCCGAAGAGAGTACAGTTTGTACTCTTTTGTTTAGGTAAATGTGTCCGAAATATGTGTATGTGTGCTGTCACTGCATTCGGAACACTTTTTACGATTGTTTTGTGAGCATGTCACGAATCTATACTTTTTACATAATTGTTTGTCCTAAACTATTTAAAAATAAAAAAGAAAAATAAACATTTATTTGTTGACAAAGATCGCATGACAATTCCAAAAACAAGAGACAATACAACCACAAGAAGTTCTCTTCTGTTATTATAAATTCTTCTTTGGCAATGTAAAATTATAAAGCAATAAAAAAAGTTTGAAGAGTGTCGGTGGCCCAATGGTGTGGACTGTTGCCTACCGGGAGGGCTGAAGTTCAAATTCCACCACGTACCAATGTAATTTCGAATTTTCGAAATTATATGTACGTTAGCCGACGCTTTCACGGTGAAGGAAAACACCGTGAAGAAACCTGCGCACGCCTGCGAAGAGATTCAAAGATTGTGTGTTGGCCAATCCGCAATTGGGCCCGTTTGGACGACAATGGCTTAAACACCCTGTACGTGTAGGCTCGTACCCCTTGGTGGATACGTTTAATGAGCTGATGATTATTAAAGAAGTGTATATAAAAGAAATGTCACATAATATAAATATAAACTTAGTTAATTATATTAATTATTATTAGACGGGGAACATTTTGTCTGAGTAGACAAAATGGTCCCTGTCTTAGCATATAGATTCTTCAGCCGGCTAGACTGCGACGGGTTTTCCAACATCACTTTTCATGATGAGCATATGAAAGTGAAATTGGAGTGAAAACTCACTGGCAAAAACTTTTGATTGATAATATAATTGTTTGTTTTATTCTCAAACATTTATCCTTTAAAACATTCCAGTGATTGACGATATTTAACCCTTTCGAATCAAACACTCGTACATCCAAAGAACTGTTTTATCGAAGACTCCGCAATTAAAGGGTTAATAATTCCCCCGAAATATATAAAATAAAAACAAATGGCGCTGATCTTTAAGATATTGTGCTTCATTTAGATTAAACAGTAAAGCTTTATACTGTAACAAGTACTGGGAATAGCTGCACTTGACATTATCCGACTTAACTGCCTGGGAAATGCCGTACCCGAATTCATCTTTACAGACCGTAAGTTTAAATGATATTGCTTGGATTACGTAATATTTTTACTACTATTCATGACTTAGTCAACATTTATAGTTTAATATCGAGATATAATGTTAGCATTATTTTGTAATGGAATTTAAATTTCATTTTTTTTAAGTCATCATCATCAGCTCATTAAACGTCCCCACCGAGGGGCACGAGCCTACCCGTGTAGGGTGATTAGGCCTTAGTCGTCCACGCGGGCCCAGTGCGGATTGGACGACTTCACGCAAAACCTTTTAATTTCTTCCCAGGCGTGCATGAAGGTTTCCTCACAATGTTGTGTCAGATGATGTCAGAGCGTCGGATAACGTACATATAATTTGTAAAATTCTTATTAAAACAATCTACAGAATAAAAATATAATAAATATATTTTCAATAATGCTCCGATGTATAAATATTTAGATCAGTCTAACTTATTAAAATAAATTTCTGCAAATATTGTAATTAATTTAATACGCTCGTGTCCAACCCGCACTGCGCCCGCGTGGACGACTAAGGCCTCAAACACCCTTTACGGGTAGGCTCGTGCCCCTCGGTGGGGACGTTTAATGAGCTGATGATGATGAGATTAAACGCCATCTAGACTTAAAGCAACTAACCTTATTCCTCAGCACTTGTGTGAAAGTCAGTTCTACTCGAAATTAACAAGAAAAAGTCAATTAGAAATTAAAATTTTGCACTCAAGGCAAATCCTTTAGTAGTTATTGCGCCATTCCATCGTCTACGCCTTGTCATTCGTTTTTATAATATCAGTGAACGTTAAATGAAACTTTATTCAATGCTCTTTCAGTTGATTAAAGTCACTTTGCAGTTTTTCTACGCCTTTAGTCGTTTAGGAGACAGAATGGAGACAATGGTTTGGGCGTTATGTTCAACACCCTGTTGCACTGAGATTCTAAATTTTAATTTTAAATTAGAAATTCGACGTCTTTGCAGTTATGGGCTATAAATAAATATCATGACATTCACACAACGACATGTAGCCCCAATTTCAGGCAGATAAATATACGTATCTACTTTTTTGTAAATACATAAATTATACATAGAAACCACCAGACCAATGCACTCGTCACCCGAGACGACACATGTTAGGTCCCTCATACCCGGTAATTTTACTAGCCATAGTGCCTCATTCCAAAAAAAAAAAAATTGAGTTTCAGTTCAATGTATGGGGAACCACAAATTTTTTTGTTCAAGTTGCTTGTCATAACCTAATAGCGGTTCACAGAATATATACACTTACAAAGTTTTGAATAGTGTAGTGTTTATAGTTTCGGAGAAAAAAGGGTGTGACATACGGACGGACAGACAGACAGACTTGACGAATCTATAAGGGTTCCGTTACCGTTACCATTTGGCTACGGAACCCTAAAAACAGGAGTGCAAAATACTTCTATTTGTCGTTACAATATCTGGCACTGCGGTGGCACTAAGGTCTATACACCCTTTACGGGTAGGCTGGTGCCCCTCGGTGGAGACGTATAATGAGCCGATGATAGTTGACAAATACAAGACCTATACATTTATATATAAGGGTCTATAGCATAGCGACTCTGACGTTACATAAAAACAGGTAAAAGTATCTCAGTACAACTCACACCTCCATAGGAAGTGTTTATTCTTTATTGTTGATTTAACTGCGCCCAATGGACGCGCTTCGAATTATTCGTGAGTCAGAGAAGATTAAATTACCATGTTTTGTTGCCCTGATTAAACGTTTACCTTAATTATTAATTAAGAAGTGTCGTTAACAAAATGGCCGACCTTGGAAATATGCCTTCGTTCGTTGGCTTTTAGCGAGTACTGAGCAATGATATTCTGTATATATAAAGGTAGATACGCCATTCGCGCCTCAAAAACGAACCGCCAAAGAGTATACAGTTGTAGGCTATTTGTTTAGGTGAATGTACGCTCATTCGAAACATGTGTATGTGTGCTGTCGCTGCATTCTGAACACATTTATCGATTGTTTTGTGAGTATATCACGAATCTATACTTTTTACATCATTGGTATTGAGCGTTGAACTAGTAGCTTTATGTTAAGGTAATTTGATACTTAAATGTCACCCACCAATCCGGATTTGGCCCGCGAGGTGGGGAATGTGGGAAGGCCTGTGCCTAGCAGTGGGCCGTTATAGGCTGATGATGTTATTAAATATTGGAGAGTATGTTGTAAGAAAGAAAGGAAATTATTAAAAATATATTTATGCCCTCGATTGATTGGTCCGACCGATCTACGAATTTGAAAGTTTGATTGAAACGGAGGACCGGGATATCAGACGCGGTATTGGAAGGACCGATATCCAGCAGAGGACTGCAATTGTTGATTCTGAAGTTCGATTTAATACATAGACCATCCATTTGATGTAAACATTGAGTCTACACTAAGGCTACTACACTAAGGATTCCCGATTCGATCCCCGGGCTGTACAAACATTCGTGTGCATGTAAAAAAATGTATTCCCAAAAAATATATAAGTTTGTTTATCCGTTGTTTAGTAGGTATCCATATTACAGGCTTATGCTTAGTTTGGGGCTAGATAACGCTGTGTGAATGTCAGTGGATATTTATTATAGTACCTACATCATTTAAGATTCTAGATAGACAGACCATATTTTTTTACTTCATAGCTCGAATAATAGCGACATAAATCAAGCAATTAATTATACGATATCATTATTCATAGTCGTAATCCGCATCATTATTCTACAAAGAATTTACGTCAAGAAATTGAATAGAGTGAATTTATTACATGAAAACCTATGTATGTTATATTGACGTTGAATTAATTAAGCGACAGTTATGGAGTGGAGACAGCCGGGTCTTGGCAAGTGTAGCGTAGGATGCCCGGACCTATGGAACGACCACTTGCGGAACGTCGCGTTGGAGGCTGGTTGAGAAAAGCGTAGGACCGGGATATCTGGCGCACAATGGGGGAGACCTATATTCAGCGATGGACTGCGATAATCCCGAAATAAGTACAGGGGAGAACTTAATGGTTAGAGCCTAGGTTCTGTTGCCCAGTGCTTAAGTTATGCAACTAGACAAGGCAAGAGTGAATAGGCTGTTTCTAGGCAGGCATGATCCATCCTCGGCCGCATCATCACTTACCATCAGGTGAGATGGCGGTCAAATGTCTGCATATAGATATAAAAAGAAACTCCCAGATATCGTCCCCTAAATTACGAGTGTTTTCCTCTTTAGTGTTTCGGGATGAAGGCACTGTAGCTAATGAATAACCGGGTATAAGAGACCTAACATCTGTTGTCTCTGGTGGCATGTGCAGTGCGGCATCGATGGAGAATTACTGTTTATCAGGTGATGGTCTCAATCAATGCCGCTCTGGCATGTCAGCCACTTACCATTAGATGAGGGTCCTAACCGTCCTGTATATTTTGTAACATAAAAAAATCATGGCCGTATAAAAAATATGGACGGAGTCTCGCTAACAACATAAGTGTGTCAAAATTCGGTAAGTTTTTATATGGAAAACCCATAGACATATTATGAGGTAGACAGACTGTATATTGAAAGGCGGTGTCTAATTTTTGTTAGTGTGCAGTTACAGATTGTATTAGTGTGCGTCAATAGGGATGTGACCTTGGTATCGAACATATTGCTAGAATTAAGCCGGGCGTCGTCGTCGCACCTGCAGAATTAGATGATTATAAATTGTGTTAAAATAACATGGAGTCAGATACAGCAACGCTGTTAATTTTATGTACAGCAAAAATTAAAAATAAAGCGTTACCATAATAAATTTTATACGCAAATATTTTGAAGTTTGGTCTTCCTGGGTTAAAAATTAGATGATGTTGGAACAAATAAAACAAAATATTATTGGTAGGTATTAAATAGACTATATTATATTTTACGGTAAAATAACAAATTTTAAATAACACTCACAAACTCAAACTTAAAAATTATTTTATTTAAAAAATATATACTGAAAGCCTCATTATCATTTTTAAGACCCATACATACCTACATTGATAACCCACAATAGTGGGTATCATGAAAAAAAGTTTCAGTTTAAAATATGCGACCAAAAACATTTTTTTTTCATGTTTTTTTGTTAAAATTATAATGTGGATTACAGAACACAAATATGTTCTTGCAAAATTATAACAATATTTTTATAGTTTTTAAATTTTCTGAGAAAAGTTGATGTGATATTCGGACAAACATACAGACATGACGAATCTATAAGGGTTCTGTTTTTTGCTGTTTGACTACGGAACCCTAAAAAGAAATTAAAAAGTATTTTGAATCTACCACACCGGTTCAAAGATTTGATTATATTAAGAAGACTCTGGCAAGAAACTCAGTAAGTAGTTATTCAATGGCCATTATCAATTTGCAATTGTTTTTGTCCTTAATCAGATATCTACAGTGAGTCAGCATTTCCTCAAAAAACATGATTTCCAACTATGTGAAATTAAAAAATATCTTTTATAATATTAACAAGTTTGACTTTTTCTCTAATATTTGAACTACGCGAATCGCCATTCTCTTTGTGATTGTGTAAGTTTCTACATAAAGTCTGTTTCACGAAAGAAGTCCCACGACGATTTGTGGAACAAAATCTGACAGATCGGTCATATTGTTGTTTGCTAATTTTGTGAATTAGTTTGTTATAATAAAGCTAAAAGCGTTTATGCAAGCGGAATACCAGAAGCGGAATACGGAATACAACTTTATTTGTATGCCTTTAAACAACATACTTCATTATCGGTACGCTTTTTATTGTCATGCTATTCCAATTTAAACTTTAAAATATATAGTATAGAAACAGATTTATTTCTATCTAAAGAAAACAAAAATCTTACTTTCTCTAACCAGTTATACAGAAAAGACTCGCATAAAAGGGTCTAAATAGTAAAAATAACTAACAGGTTGATAATATCCAGGATATCCTTAAAAATGGTTGGTACTGCATCGGATTTCAGTTTTTTTATTGATAAGCCTACGATGAAACAGGATTGCTCAAAATGTTTTGAGCAAAGCCTGGAGTTCTTCGTAGGCTCCCAGTTTTCACGCCTTACACTTTTAACCCATTCTTCTCTGATTTGTGGACATTTCGGGAACCTAAAAATTCAATAATTGTATAAAAGAAACTGTTAAAGAAATACTATCGATGGAATTAAATTCTATGTTGAGTACATCACTATGTAACATCCTTAAATTTTCATGCATAATATTAATTGTTTTAGACGTAATTTCTACAATTAATACAAGCTAATGTATGTCTTACATTATTTAAAGTCTACTACTACATGTTTTTTATCCATAAGTCTCATTACAACTACGTAATATGAATGAAAATGTCGTCAAATATTTACTTATGAAATGATAATTCCGGGTCTTTTACTCCTCCTTTGGTGGTTCTTGAAGAACAATTTACCGCAGAACACGACTTTTTCTACGTTTACTTATTTCTTTTCAAAATATTTATTAAAATTATGACACTTTGTGAAAAATTTGCACGACAGCTCGTAATGTTTTGGCCTCTTTGGAGGCCACAAAATGACACGACGTCAGAGTTGTCAAACGTCTATCAACCGTCTCTTCTACTCGTAACTAGGATTCGTGTGATAGACAAAGATACATGACGTGTATTGCATTACAATGATATAAGAGCGGCAAAGTCTTATGACTACATCTAGTACATGCTTAATCTAAGGAAAACCACACGCATATGTCAAAAGAGCCATATATAATGTTGAGAAAAAAATCTTAAAAAGAGCATGGCTTGCAAAAACCATTGTGAACAAAAAGAAAATAATCCAGAATATATATCATATAGGTAAATGGACATTTCGATTAAATATTTATAGTTTAAAACCTTAGATTAAGCATGTACTAGATGTAGTCATAAGACGTTGCCGCTCTTATATCATTGTAATGCAATACACGTCATGTATCTTTGTCTATCACACGAATCCTAGTTACGAGTAGAAGAGACGGTTGATAGACGTTTGACAACTCTGACGTCGTGTCATTTTGTGGCCTCCAAAGAGGCCAAAACATTACGAGCTGTCGTGCAAATTTTTCACAAAGTGTCATAATTTTAATAAATATTTTGAAAAGAAATAAGTAAACGTAGAAAAATGACGTGTTCTGCGGTAAATTGTTCTTCAAGAACCACCAAAGGAGGAGTAAAAGACCCGGAATTATCATTTCATAAGTAAATATTTGACGACATTTTCATTCATATTACGTAGTTGTAACGAGACTTATGGATAAAAAACATGTAGTAGTAGACTTTAAATAATGTTAGACATACATTAGCTTGTATTAATTGTAGAAATTACGTCTAAAACAATTAATATATGCATGAAAATTTAAGGATGTTACATAGTGATGTACTCAACATAGAATTTAATTCCATCGATAGTATTTCTTTAACAGTTTCTTTATACAATTATTGAATTTTTAGGTTCCCGAAATGTCCACAAATCAGAGAAGAATGGGTTAAAAGTGTAAGGCGTGAAACTGGAGCCTACGAAGAACTCCAGGCTTTGCTCAAAACATTTTGAGCAATCCTGTTTCATCGTAGGCTTATCAATAAAAAAACTGAAATCCGATGCAGTACCAACCATTTTTTAAGGATATCCTGGATATTATCAACCTGTTAGTTATTTTTACTATTTATACCCTTTTATGCGAGTCTTTCCGTATAACTGGTTAGAGAAAGTAAGTTTTTTGTTTTCTTTAGATAGAAATAAATCTGTTTCAATACTATATATTTTAAAGTTTAAATTGGAATAGCATGACAATAAAAAGCGTACCGATAATGAAGTATGTTGTTTAAAGGCATACAAATAAAGTTCCTTTACAACAAACTACTGAGTGACTTAAAGTTAATTTTTACAAATTCCTTAATTTAAATGTGATGAAAGTGTTATTCAGTGCAGTTGTGATTGGTTTAAACTTTTTTCATGATACCCACTATTGTGGGTTATCAATGTAGGTATGTATGGGTCTTTAAAATGATAATGAGGCTTTCAGTATATATTTTTTAAATAAACTAATTTTTAAGTTTGAGTTTGTGAGTGTTATTTAAAATTTGTTATTTACCGTAAAAATATAAATAGTCTATTTAATACTTACCAATAATGTTTGTTTATTTGTTCCAACATCATCTAATTTTGAACCAGGAAGACCAAACTTCAAAATATTTGCGTATAAAATTTATTATGGTAACGCTTTATTTTCAATTTTTGTTGTAGATAAAATTAACAGCGTTGCTGTATCTGACTCCATGTTATTTTTAACACAATTTATAATCATCTAATTGTGCAGGTGCGACGACGACGCCCGGCTTAATTCTAGCAATATGTTCGATACCAGGGTCACATCCCTAGTGACGCACACTGTAACTGCACACTAACAAAAATTAGACACCGCCTTTCAATATACAGTCTGTCTACCTCATAATATGTCTATGTTTAAAACACTAATATCAATTTATAAAAAATATTTGTCAAAATGACATCATAGATATCAGCTGCCATTTCGAGGACAAAATTCATGTGTTAATGACAGTCCGTCCGTATTTTTTTATACGGTCATGCCTACCGAATTACATTTCACATGTAACTAAAACAATTTAAATCTAGCTAGATTCTAGATCAAACTTCGCTGCAACAGTTATAACTAGATATTAGATAAACAAATGAATCGGGTCATCCTCTGTCTTACATAAACTAGGGGGGTAACCGCAATCTCTTGAAACAGTATTGTTATAATGATACTTCAGCATTTTTGTACCAGAAAAGACGAAGTAATATTATTGTAACACTGTTTTAAGAGATGGCGGTAACCGCCCTGATCGTTAACAATGTGATTTCACGATCCTGACAGATGTTTAATAAACGCGAAACAATTGAAAATTGAACTCTGTATCCATTAGCAGAAGATTGATTAGCTAATTAACATCTAAGTGTAAATCAAAATTAACGCATAAATCTCTGACAATGGAGCAATCAACCGGCCAATCAGGAGGTCGTTCATCATGACATGACCGACAAATAGCCAATCAACATGCTGATTCGAATGACTGAGTTCAATCGGTCGCTTTGGTTCCTCGTAACTTAGTTTCAAATACGCCATGTGACGATAGATTATAATAAAATGTGGTCACAACACGTCATAATCATCAGCTCATTATACGTCCTCACCAAGGGGCACGAGCCTACCTGTATAGTGTGTATAGGCCTTAGTCGTCCTCGCAGGCCTAGTGCGGATTCACCGACTTCACGCACAACCTTAAAATCCTTTCATAGGCATGAGCTGGTTTTCTCACTTTGTTTTCCTTCACCGTAAGAGCGTCGGATAAACGTACATATAATTTCAAAAATTTGTAAGCACATTGGTACGTGGCGTGATTTGAATCTGCACCCTCCAGATCGGAAGGCAACAGTCCATACTAATGAGCCACCGACGCTCTATATATATACATAGATGTAAATAAAAATCGAAAATATAAGTATGTTATCCGACACTCTTACGGTGAAGGAAAAAACATCGTGAGGAAACCTGCGCACGCCTGCGACGAGACGCAGACTTGCCGACTTCACCACGCACAGCATAAAGGTTGTACGTGAAGTCAACCAATCCGCACTGGGCCTCCGTGGACGACTAAAGCCTGTACACCCTATACGGGTAGGCTCGAGCCCCTCAGTGGGGACGTTTATGAGCTGATGACGATACTAGGATAAGCACCTATTAAATGATCAAAACATCACAGATAAAGTACAAGATCTAATTAGCATAACATCACTCAGGATTATTTATTTCGATCTCAAGTATCTTTGGCGTTAATGAAAGCGTGTCATTAATTGATAAGGTGATAAGATCCTTTTGTTGAAGCCTTTATTGAAGCACTTCGTCTTGATTAGCGTATTTATCATTCGAGCGTACAGCTGAATTGGTCCTTTTCATAAAACACATTTGAGATCATAACACAGCCTTTTGATGGAGTTCGAAACAGTTTTATTGAACTAAGTTATTATATTAAACTATTATTTATAGTGAAACTAGCTTTTGCCCGCGGCTTCGCCCGCGTTAAGTTCGGGATAACAAAACATATATGTAAGGAAAACATATATATATATATATACTAAGGAATCCCCTCCCCCTAACTCTAAAGGTTAACATTTTTGTAACATATATATATATATATAATACTGAAAGAAGACCGGTATAATATCCCCCTCTTCTCCTCTCTTTTAAGGCTTTTGGGGCCGATTTCCAAAAAAAGAAAAATGAAAGATTTATTGTTTGTGACTTACAGCCATCATAACAATTTTTAGCTTTCTACCTTAAAAACTGCTTATATATGCTTTATTTTTTCGTTAATGACAAATGGTCTGCATACCAAATTTCAGCGTCGGACTTCAAAAATTGCGGAATGTTCCATACAAACTTCCAACCCCCATTTAGGGAAGTTGGGGGTGAAAACAGGACAAAAAGTAGCTTAAAACCTATTGTAGGTTACCTTTTATCAACATACCAAGTATCAATAAAATCTACCGCATACCAAATTTCAGCGTCGTACTTCAAAAATTGCGGAATGTTCCATATAAACTTCCGACCCCCATTTTTGAAAGAAAGAAAACATTGATTGACCGTACACAAGAATACGCACAAATACAGAACATTAATTAAAATTGCACGATAACACAAATGAATAAAAACAGAAAACGTTATAAGTAATATACAAATAACACAAAAAATAGTAATAATAATGCTAACATATACAGCCAAAGTCCTGCCTCAGTATTAGCTGCTGACGCATACGCCGCAAACCAGCACTGTTATTCTGCAGAACCTCTTGAGTGGACGATTTTAAATTTTAAACAACACCAAATCACAAACACCACAATTTGAAAACAAAAAAAAAACAATATAACGAGACTGAATAAGACTAGAACACAACGATATACCTACATAAATACGAAGTTATAACAAATAAAAATACATAAATAAGAATACTTGAAAGAAATATAAAACATAACAAGAAATAGCAAGACATAAATATAAGGTATCGAGGAAAGAAAAAAAAATCAGTTGTTGGTCTCCTTTAATGCCGCTCTGTCAGGGTCTGGCGTATCACTTACCATCAGGTGAGCGTCCAGACCGTCCTGTACACTTATAACATAAAATAAAAAAACCACGCTAATACCACGGGTGCACAGCTAGTGAGCTGTGCACCCGTGGTATTAGCGTGGTATCATTATTATATATTCTTCCGCAGTAAAACATAAGACTCAAGCAGTGGATTGTTATAGGCGATGGTGATATTAAAAAAAAACATACGTTACGAATGCACATGCAGTGGCCAGTTCAATGTTAGACGAAATATCCACTTAAAGATAGCGAAGCGTTTTGTCAAATTTTTAAAATATATATTGCCCAAAAATGCTTTTCAACTGAATGGATTGGTGCGTATAAAAAACGCACTCCAATCACATGAACCCCAATTTATCTGAAATCGGTGAAAAATTCTGTATAAGTGTTCGCAGCAATGCAAGATATCATCCCGTTCCCATGAGATACGAGTGCTTTTACATTATTGCCATTCTTTTTATTAAAAATTGACAGCGTTTGACTGGCATCTCAATCTCTCCTGATGGAAAGTGACGATGCAGTCTAAGGTGTATCACGCAAACTTAAATAATACTTATTCACTCTTGCCTTGAAAACCCCTAAAAAATTAAATGTATCGGGAAACAGACGCAGGAAGGTCATTCCACTGCCTTGCATTTCGGACGATGAATGAAGAACCGAACTTCTAAGTACGAATGGGTGATATATTAATAACAAATGGGTGGAATCCCTCCCTACGATGAGTTGTCCGATAAAAAATGGTGCTGAAGGAATCAAATTGTGTAATTCCAACGCACACTGTCCGAAATGCAACCTGTAGAAGACTGTGATTCGAGAGGAGGTCACTCTCTATCTTTTTCTTTTTAACCTATTACAGGCCACTGCTGGTTATAGGTTTCCTCTGCACCAGATATCACAGTCCACTGCTTTTCTCCAGCATCCACTAGCAAAATAGATTAAAAACATATCTTGGCAATAGAAACAAGTGACATTTAGGTAGGATTATATCTGACATTGTTCATCATCATCATCATATCAGCTCATTATAATACGGCCTCACCGAGGGGCACGAGCCTACCCATACGTGTTTGTATAGGCCTCAGTCGTCCACGCGGGCCCATTGCGGGTTGGACGACTACACGCACACCCTTGAGTATCTTCGCAGGCATACGTAGGCTTTTCACGATGTTATCCTTCACCGTAAGAGCTTCGGATAACGTACATATGATTTCGAAAATTCGAAATCACATGGGTACGTGGTGGGAGTTTAACCTGCACCCTCAAGATCGGAAGGCAACAACCCACACCAATAAGCCACTGACGCTCAAACATACAAATATTTTCACCATCATTATTCAATTTCATATACATTGTACAGGAACTCTTTATTAATCAAGTTAAAATTTGAATTCTCAGCTGCAAACAGTTCTCAACTTAAAACCGGTTTGTGAGAGTGCTCATAATCTGTTCCCTTCCTGGTAAGTTTGAACACGAACTTAACTAGTTCCTTGATTTCCTCGGGGACATGCACTCAGTAATTTCAAAGTACAAAGTATTATCCTTTATTCAGTTAAAGCAAATTCCAATGTTTGGAAAGTTGATGTTGGAATATCCTTAAAGTTATATAAATGGCTTGTTTTATATTCGATTTTTTGGGATCGTGTACCTTTTCGCGTACCTGAGGGTCGGTGGCTCAGTGGTGTGGACTGTCGCCTTCCTACCGGGAGGGCTGAGGTTCAAATCCCAACACGTACCAATGTTTTCGAATTTTCGAAAATATATGTACGTTATCCGACGCTCTTACGGTGAAGGAAAACATCGTGAGGAAACCTTCATGCACGCCTACGAAGTGATTCGAAGGTTGTGTGTGAAGTCGTCCAATCCGCACTGAGCCCGAGTGGACGACTAAGGCCTAATCACCCTATACGGGTAGACTCGTGCCCCTCGGTGGGGACGTTAATGAGCTGATGATGAATGAATTAATGATGTACCTTTCCAATAGTGTAGGATTTTTTCAAATCGGTTCAGTACTTGCGGAGATTAGATCAACAAAGAAGTAATTTATTATTAATTTGACGATTCAAAAGTGTTTGTAAGACTTAATTGAATAAAGATTTATTTCATTTCATTTCATTTCAATTAAATCCACAGTCACGAAGAAAGTCAACCTAAAATGTCCGAGCCCCATGAGTCCCATGACACATACGTAAAGTTATTGTTACATTTAGAATGTAATATTTTCATGTAAATTTAAACCGTAACGCGTCAAAGAAAGAGTACAAAATCAAAAACACGAGCACACTGTGTCATTATGACTTGTAGCGAGCGACGTATTTATGAATGAAAATTCTGCCCAACTGACGCGATGGGCAGACGACCCATTTGGTGAAGTGGTTGACAGGTCGACTGCAACACCAAGGCAGAGAGATCCCCGCAGTATAAACATTTGTGTGCATGAATGCCTGTTTGTAATGGTCTGGGTGTTTTCTATGTATAATATGTATGGATTTACAAAAAAAAATATATAAGTACGTTTATCCGTTGTTTAGTACCCATATCAGGCTTCTCGTTTAACTTGGGCCTAGATGGCGCTGTGTGAATGTCAGTGGATATTTATTTTATCGTTTATCTAAGTTGCGGAGTCTAACCAATAGAAACAAACAAATCTATCTTTCCTGCTTATAATATAAGTAAAGGTAGTTTTCAATTATTTCCCTATAAATCTTGAAAGCTAGTTTTTTTATATTAAATTCAAAATAAATGCAAGAGCTGAAGAGATTTCCAAAAATAGTCGCCCGTTCGAGGTAGCGCACAAAAACCTTCCGGATATTGGTTTATGCTAATGCCTAGGCTTTAAGGGTGGGAACGACTGCCCCTCACCCTCTACGTGGATGGGGTGTTGATTTATAAGCGTTTTATGTTCGCTTGTCTGACAATTTGGTATACAAAAATAAAATCAATATTTTGTTATCCGGCTCGAAGGACCATGTGGGCTCAATGGTGTTGTGGCAAGTTCGTTCGGTTGATTTTAACAAATTTCAAGTTAAATTGTCAATGATCATCATTGGATGTGTGACTGTGATTTCCTTGAGCCCCTTCATACATTAAAAAGCTAAGTTGTTGGATCCTGTATTTTTTTAATTTCTTAGTAAGAATAATGAGAGAAGGTTTACACGTTGTTAATCAGCATACTCGCAACTCCGCGAGAGCATCGAATGTGGTTTTCTGTGACGCCGTGGTGCCAGGAAGTCTATCTGCCTTATTTCTTATCTATACTAATATATAAAGCTGAAGAGTTTGTTCGTTTGTTTAAACGCGCTAATCTCAGGAACTATTGGTTCGATTTGAAAAATTCTTTCAGTGTTAGATAGCTTATTTATCGAGGAAGGCTATAGGCTATATATCATCATAGTCATCGCTACGTATGAAGCGGAGCAGTAATGAATATGTTTCAAAATCGGGGGTATTTTTTCATACTTGGAGCTTCCGCTGCGTACGCTGAGTAAACGGTTAAAGTTTCACAGAAGTCATGTATGAGAGTATTGTTTATTAAAGGTCTACAAAAAAGTCCGCAACAGCGTATGTCTATCTTTTAAGATTAGCTCACTATAACATATTTTTTGCTAAAAAAAATCTGTAATTGACCCCGAAACCTTTAAAGTTGGAGGGAGGGGAAATCCTATATATAATGATAAATTTACGTACCGTGTTATCCCCAATTTAATGCGAGCGAAGCCGCGGGCACAAGCTAGTCTTAGATAAACAATGAACTAACTACAGATGCAGATGCAGAATTAAAATAGAATAGACCAAAAATGTCGGAGCCGCTTAACACATACGTTGACTTATTGTTATATTTAAAACATAAAACCCAACTGACGCGATGGGCAAAATTTTGCCGCGGACACATTTTGAGTGAGTTTGTGCATCAGTAAGTTAATTGTTTAAGTTACTAATTTAAACAATAACCTCAAATCGTATACTCACGGAGTAGGCTTATAAATAGATTTTATATCGTGTCAGCTTTTTCTTTTTCTAACACTCAAGGACATAAAAAAATATATTTAATCTAACAGTCAAGGGCATATTTTTTTTTCTTGTAATAGTCCTAAAAAGCATTCAATAAAAACGTAATCATTTCAAATTAGGAATCGAACAACAACTGTAATGATTCCAAATTTGAAATTCTTACATTATTTTATTAAATAATAAATAATTATTCAAATTTGGAATACAACATATGCAAAACTTTGCTACAACTGTAGTTGCCGCACAGCCCCCGCGGGACACGCGCGGAATCCCATTTAAATCTTGGAACGCTGACAAAATGAAAAAAAAAGAAAACCGTTCGACCATTGAATACTTTGAAAGTTTGGACGACTGCCGATATTCGGTCGCAAGCTCGAAGTAAATAGTTTATCCCATGATTCCAATAGAGCTCAATGGTGTAGACTGTCGCCCTCCTACCGGGAGGGTTGAGGTTCAAATTCCGCCACGTACCAATGTGTTTTCGAATTTTCGAATTTATATGTACGTTACCAGACGCTCTTACGGTGAAGGAAAACATCGTGAGGAAACCTTCATGCACGCCTGCAAAAAGATTCAAAGGTTGTGTGTGCAGTCGTCTAATCTGCACTGGGCCCGCGTGGACGACTAAGGCCTAATCACCCTATACGGGTAGGCTCGTGTTCCTCGGTGGGGACGTTTAATGAGCTGATGATGATGATTCCAAATAGTTTCGATTACAACAAATACTTTTTTTCGTACCTATTTCTTTTTCTTTTTGCTTTCGCTTGCTTTTATATATACCTGTAATATCTGTAGAAAGCATATACCACTAATCCACTCTTCATAACCATGCTGTATGAGCATGCATATGCCTTCATTGGGACGACGTTATAGACCTTTACACAAATGAGCAGTAACTTACAATCGGAATTATGAAAAAGGTTTTTTATTAATCACTTAACATTGGCTGTACAAGGGGCCTCGACCTGGATTGTTATTGAAATTTTATTTCTTCCGTGCAGTACTAAGTCATAAAATTGGTACTTAGATCGGTAAACAATTGGACTCTGATTTTAATAATAAATCTTAGATAGGTTTATTTTCATCATTTTCCTACACCGAACCCAATTAAAGTTATGCTTTTTCCAAGACAAGGAAGACTATACTTTTCTTAGCCGCCCTGTAAGGGGGATATATACAAGATACAGGCCGCTGGATCAGTAAGTTAAAGTGGCATTGGGCTGGTCACGTATGTCGGCAAGCGCAGGGTGGGGCTTCCTCCGGCCTGATGGATCGACGACTTGCAAAAGGTCGCTGGTGGAAGCTGGATGAGGGAAGCGGAGGAGCGGGATATCTGGCGCAAAATGGAAGAGACCGATGTCCAACAGTGGACTGCGATAGGTTAAATTGGATAAAAAATATTTAGACCGCCCGTACTGAAAGTGTTAATACGTATAAATGCGCCAATAATACAGGCTTCACGCTTAACTTGGGGCTAGGTGGCGCTGTGTGGATGTCAGTGGATATTTATTTATTTATTTAAAATGCGCCAATCCCTGTCCAACCAATACAACGTGCCCAAAATCCTATATTTTTTATTCTATTGTAGTTTAAAGTTTTCTCAATTTGGAAAGTCTATAAAACAAAACCTTCAATTAATGTTGTAAAAGAAACAAATAACCACCACTTATTCACACCCATTGAATCGTTAAAGTGATGCGACACGAATAATTGCTCCCACGAACCGAAATAAAAGGTCCCAAGACATATTTCTTAAGGAATCCTGTGCCAACTTTGAAATTTAAAGTTGGATGTCATCCAAGCGAGGATTTAACACTCCAAGAGATGAAGGTCTAGGGGTGCGGAGAAAAACGTTTTAACATTTCCATTCGGTGATTCGACCTCATCGAATTTTAGCTTTTTTTAGCTGCCAGCTTACGTCGATCTTTTTAGAGGGTCGAAATTTTTTTCCGATATATTTTGTGTCCAAAATGAACGTTTAAATAATACGAATGAAACGAAAACGAGGCTCTTGTTTACATCAGAAGCTTTTCAAAATTCGGCAAGTGTTTGTATGAAAAGCCACATAATATTAAGAAATTTGGCGCGCAACTATCAACAGAGCAATAGATTATGCTAGAAAAAGAACCTTGAAATAACATATAATATAGCCTGTGTTTTAAAATTGTGCAAAAACCGCAGAAAACAAAAGGAAAATAAATTCAGAAATTACGTATCATTGGTAAATGAAGAATTCGATAAATATTTGTAGTAGAAATCACTAAAATAAGTATACAAAAAAATGTTTGTCGTCAGCAGCTATCATTTCTAAGACTCATTTTACGTATTAATGACAATCCTTCCACATTTTTATATACGTCCATGATTTGAGACAACATACCGGCAATCGTATCGTAGGCCGGTAACCCACAAGATGGACAGATGACCTGAGGAAGGTTGAGGGTGGCCGTTGGATGCAGATAGCTGCCAACCGGTTATTATAGGGATTATTATAAGGGGAGGCCTATGCTCAGCAGTGGTCATCATGGCTAATATGATTAAAATATTGATTTACTTTTTGGAAAAAAGAGGCGTAGGCCGACCTCCAATCCCATATTTGGTGCTTGATTACTAGTTTTATAAAAATAGAACACAAAACATTAGGCAGTTAATGGCTTATTTCTCTTATATGTATTATAAAAATCTTTTTGACACTTTCTAATGAACTTATACTGGAATAAATGAAATGTATTGAATACTTCCACAGTATAAAATATCTCTTTGTGTTCACTTATAATAAACGCGTAATATATGGAAAAGACATGGAGATTTTTCATGACGCAATTCGGATAAATAATTATACACAATGTAACACTAGTTGCATTGTTTATAAGCTGCACGTGCAGTTTGTCGGCAGCTTTTCTTTTTTAGCTTATTCCTTTAATATTTTAAAAGTAAATATTTTTGTCAGTTTCTATACGAAGAAAGAATACGAATAGTAGATAAATAAAAATGTATTTAATTTAAGAATATTTCCACAGTAAAAAATATCTCTCTGTGTTCACTTATAATAAACGCGTAATATATGGAAAAGACATGGAGACTTTTCCTTTTCCATGACGCAATTCGGATCTTTAATGCCATTACTTTGGGCCAAGAATTGTTTGCACGTGCTCCTTGAATAATAGAGATAATAATTTATTGCTCCATGAAAACTACTATCTATTCAAGCCTGAAGAAAATTAGGTTATTTTCGCTGTTTCTTGTCTACTTTTTCTTTTGAAAGCAGAAAGAAGAACAATCATTAATTACAATTTATAAAATCAAACAGCTTTATTTTAGCAATGATGATATCGTAAAATTAAAGCACAAACAAAAAACACTTTTTAAATATCATCATCAGCTCATTAAACGTCCCCACCGAGGGGCACGAGCCTACCCGTATAGGGTGATTAGGCCTTAGTCGTCCACGCGGGCCCAGTGCGGATTGGACGACTTCACACACAACCTTCGAATCTCTTCGTAGGCGTGCATGAAGGTTCCCTCACGATGTTTTTCTTCACCGTATGAGCGTCGGATAACGTACATATATTTTCGAAAATTCGAAAATACATTGGTACGTGTCGGGATTTGAACCTCAGCCCTCCGGTAGGAAGGCGACAGTCCACACCACTGAACCACCGACGCTCTACTTTTTAAATAACAATAATATTATGTCATTATGGCAGGTTGAACATTAAAAAAATGTTCACCATAATATACAAAAAAAAAGTTTTCGGTTTGCCACAAAGAAAAATTCAAAGCTGTCGTTTGAATGATACATTATTTATTTTTATACCGGTACAGATTACGTAGTAGATGATCAGCCTTCTTCAATAAAATTAAAGTTTATTATGTTAGTAATGTAAGTTTATTATCTTTCTTCCTTTATTATGTGGTAGACTCGATACTGAGTCGTCTAGGTAGGTACCACCGCAGTGCCGGATATCGTCCCGTGAAACAGGAGTGTTATGCACTTTTGTGTTTCGGGATGAGGGCACTGTAGCTAGTAAAATTACCGGGTATAAGAGACCTAACATCTGTTGTCTCGAGTGACAGGCGCAGTGCGGCATAAATGGAGGATAATAACTTTCTATCAGTTGTTGGTATCAAGGCCGCTCTCAGTGCCAGGCGTATCACTTACTATTAGGTGACCGTCGTGACCTGTACACTTGGTAACATAAAATAGATACATATTTCGTTTGATGTTACATTTTACATTAATCCACGACTTAATATTACTACATACTCCAGTTAAAAAAAATATGATTACACCATAGTAACTTATTACCATAGTTACTCCATAACACTAACAAAATCCGAAGCACTCAACGACAAACGGTCTCGGTAAACGATCGTGCACTTTACGCCTTCGCCCTTCACTATATAATCGTCAATCGACATAATATGTTGAAAGGTTACAAAAATTAGCCTCCTCAGTATTCTGCGTGGGTAAAGACGAAGGGTCTACTGCTTCCCCGGGGAACTATTCGGTACGTTCCCTAAATTGTGAAGGGTGCGTTGCGAACGCAAGTGGAATGGAAGGGCCACTTGAAGTCGCTCAACGTTATCTTTCTAGGGGATAAGATGCGACTGTCGAATGTTCGAGATTGGGCATATTGAGAGGGATTTGTTTGATCAGGAAAGTTTTGTGGGGCAAGTCGTTTGTTATTACTTTTTGAATATGCAACTGAGCTCACAGTTGCTTATCTTTGCGGCGTATTTTTTATTTTACATAACATATATTGCATGTTTTTTATTTATGCAGTAGTTTTATTTAGTTCTTTTACTTTGCACTCTCTCACTCTTTCTTGTTAATAGTCGTTAAGTCGTTTTTTAGAAATATCACTAAGCCATAAACCGTCTTTATGATATAATCGTTTTTATTTAATCATATCTCTCTTATGTGTAATAAAGAAACTGGCAATCATTTCAACAAAGCAAATTACAGTTATGTGCCTTATGCCGTATGTAAAAATATTAATATACAGTCTTTTATCCACAATACTCTTATAAGATGCACAATCACGAATAAACTTCAACCTAAAAATGTCCGAGCTTCATGACACTTACGTATTGTTATTATTATTATGTTTTCGAAATCCTTAAGATTCACGGGCCAAATAGTGGCCCGGTCCTTTGGAAGGCATGTGTGGGGCCGAAGCCAACAGCACAGAGGCCTTTTTTCGAATGTTTAATCTTTGTAAGTGTTACACGAGGCGGATACCATCACAGAATGCACAATATGATACAACCCATGATGACCCCCGCCAGGTGTAAAGACTATTGTAAATATATGGAAACTACGATACTGGGCTATGGAATTGGGTTTTGGTGGACTGGATATCTGGGCTATGGGGGAGATTACGGACGCCTGTCATTAAACTAGTCTCAGTAAAATGGAGACAGGCGGTGACTTGCCGCGGCTAGATGGGCCCCCTAATGGTCGCCTGCAGTGGGGCGACAGGGGGCAACAAGGGCGCTCGCGGCTAGGGGGGTCGAGAGGTGCGGCACCGATTTCACCATCGCGAGTAACTACGCAAGTCACTCGGGTTCCTCGCTATTACGCCATTAGACACTTCCACCCCGAGCATATAGCTCTAGCGACTCACTCCCGACGGCCAATGAAGGCAAGCGGGAGGTGGGGATCTGGTCCTCATGGGGTCCACTTCGCCCACCAACGGTGAGACGAAGGCGAAGACCAGAGACTTCCCCGGAGCACGGGACCGAGGTGCGCGCCACACACCATCAGCTCGCCACAAGCTGCCCGACGGAGACTGATTGCACCGATGATACTAGCATAAAGCTAATACCACCAGCGGGCGATGGGGTTGTCACGTCCCTACGCGCTTATTATTATTATTATTGTTATATATAAATTGTAAAATTATTCATTTAATTTTTGAGCTTTAACGTGTCATAGAAAAAGTAAAAAATCAAAAGCACGAGCACACTACCATGTCATTATGACATGTAGCGAGCGACGTGATTACGATTGAAAATGACCGACTGACTTGATTGGCAGACTTTTTCCGCTTACACTTTTTGAGTGAGATTGTGCATAAAGTAAGTTTATTTTTTATCTAAGTATACAGCAGTAACTCACATTAAATAAAAAATATTTAATTTATTTTCATCCCGAAATGGTGTCCTAGGTTATGAAAATGAAATTTTGCCCCAATCGCAAAAACAATACTACAACTAAATACTAAACTTAAGCATGTATACAATTCCCGCAGACAACTTTGACGACCCATTTGGTGTTGCGGTTGAGAGGTCGGCTGCAACACCAAGGGTTCCGGGTTCGATCCCGGGCAGTACAAACATTTGTGTGCATGAACATGTCTGTTTGTAATGGTCTGGGTGTTTTGTATGTATAATATGTATGTATTTACAAAAAAAAATGTATATATGTATGTTTATCCGTTGTTTAGTACCCATAATACAGGCTTAACGCTTAACTTGGGACTAGATGGCGCTGTGTGAATGTCAGTAGATATTTATATTTATTTATATTTATATTAACTACAACAATTATTTGGCATTGAAATTTAACATGTACACTTTTCACCGACGTGTTTTTCAAGCGATTCAACTGATCCCTAAAACGTTGCTATTAAAGGCTCAACTATTATATTATATATACACATATATATGTGTGTGTTTGTGCATGAATGTACGCGTATGTGTGTATCTATATGTACTTGTATATGTGAGTGTACGTATGTATGTGTATATCTGCGGCTGTACATGTATATGTATAAAATTATTTAGGTTAAGCTATAAAAATTAATGCCCACGAGACCTACTGCCGACAAATTGTTGTACAGTTTGGCAGAAGCAAAGTTTTGTTATGTGTACTTTCTTTAGGAAATAAATAAAAATTTCATCCAATGTATCGTCACTATGCTTATCTAACGATCAAGACATTCACTGAAATCGAGAGCGTATCTTCGTATTCGATACCAATGGGGTACAAATGCGCCCGGTCCATCGGCAGGTAGGCTCCCGATTTGTAAGGAATAGCTACGTGACGATCGCAGGGGTCGTTTTATCCCGACCGGCTAAGAATACTTTACATAATAATACTGTCACGTGTATGGGTGTCGTGTGTATTCGGACTGTATCTCGTTTTTTACTATTTTGTTTAAAAGGAACCCTCAGTACATACTGTTTACTTTTATTCTCTTAAATCTTAATATTATTTTATATGAGCTGAGACCGTTAGTTCTGCCAACTCTTATGTTTCATACTTTATACATGTTTGGCGCATGGACCGACATGATTTGTTGGGGGGGTACTTCTCCTCGGTAGACGCAAACTCTTAAGTTTCACGGTAGTTGAGATATGACTTTTTTATTATTTTCTTTAAATACCCAAATATTTTGATCGAAATAATGCAGACCAAGAAAATATTTTACTTTCTTAGCAAGAATAGCGGTAACATGAAATCCCTTTATGGAAAAACATTTCAAAAGCCATAACACTTAAAGAGAAAGTAAAACCTCAGAAACCAAACAAGCCGCATGAAGCATCTTTTAGAAATACAAAAGAAACAAGAGCAAAGAAAATCAATTAAATATCGGGGGAAAAATTACGAGAAACACACATGCAAGAAAATACTTAAACGGATATCCAATCATAACTACCATTACAAAAAGCTAAGGCTAGAATTATGATATTAGTGAGGCGTTCATTCAATTGTTCATTCTATTTCACAATATTGTAACAGTCGCGGCTTGCGGTTGTGCGCTGGCGGCTCGCCAGCTGAGAGCTGACATTCCGGTGCTCTGTACACATTGCTTCACTGTTGGTTGCCGGTTACCGGCCGGTACACGGTACTGACAATTACAGCCCGGTTAATTAACGAAGCTTGTGGGGCTAAGTAGTATAGTATAATAAATAATATAAATAAATATCCACTGACATTCACACAGCACCATCTAGCCACAAGTTAAGCGTGAAGCCTGTATTATGGGTACTAACAACGGATTAACATACTTATATACATTTTTTTTGTAAAAACATACATATTATGTATAGAAAACACCAAACACCGAAGTACTCGTAATTTTCCGATGCTTTTATGGTTAATTATTAAAGCGGATTATTAAAGTCAAAGTGAAAACCCATTTATTGAAATTAGGCTTACAAAAGGCGCTTGTAAAAGTCAAAAAGAATACACAAAATACAATTTCAAAAAACATTTAAAATACCCAAGTAAAGCACAAAAATATCTTAAATGGTTCCAAAGGCAACTCGTAAGAAATCACTGACAGAAAAAAGCAGTTTAATAAGTAATGAAATTGGTAAGTAATCTAAAACACTTAAATAGAAAATATATTTCATAATCACAAATATACCAACGTTAAACACATACTTCTCGAACTAAACGAGCCATATAAAAAAAAACACAAAAAGACCAAACCACTGGCATAGGAAAACGAACATTTTTGTTTGGAAAGAAAATTATTACGACTAAAATAGTTAAAACAGAGACATAAAAGCACTTTGAGCGAAAACACTTGCAAGGAAATTCTTTAGGGATATCCAATCATAAGTAAACTAAGCTAAGGCTAGAATAATTATTGTATTTGTGAGGCGTTCATTCAATATTAGTATTAATAGATCCCGTTAAGGCCTTTCGTCAGCTGAGAGCTGTTATTCCGGCGCTCTTCTCAACTATTGGTAGCCGGTCCACGTGTACCACGTTACTGACAATTTATTACAGCTTGGATGATTAATGAAGATTGTGTGGTTGAGGATTCAATCTATCCTTTTTGGAGCTGTTTAGTTAGAACAGTCAAACTGTCGTGTGTGGTTATTGTAATTAAAAAATAGAGGATTCTTCATGTACATAAAATCAAAACTATTTTAGCTAAACAAAATCTTTATTAGCGTTACAAACTTTTTGATAAACCCAGCTCATATTCTAATTACGGTGACAGAACGGGTAATTGTGTGGTGCATTCGTATAAAAATTACGCATGTTTTAAATCTATCGTTTTCTAGTACAGACACTATAAAAGTCTCACTAGCTTATTAGTGTATTAAATGACTTCAGCACATTGAATACAATAATTTCACAGCGCGACAATCAACAAACAGTAACAGGTAAGTGCTTATACGCTCAAGGTATACCGAAGACGCTTCCTTTTCGGAGACGTTACATTGATACCTACACTAGGCTAGGCCTGTCCTGTAGTAAATATTCTAACTAGCTAATAGTAATGTGATTGAATACAATAGCTAAAACGTTTGTGTTTATAAAAAGACCCAAGCTACACGAAAAGAGTCTGAGACTTCACTACGAATAACATTGGCTAGTGTTATAAGCTTTGACCCTTCATATTCCAGTTTCAGCTACATTAAACGCACACAAAAACATCAAAACAAACGAAACATCAGCGACCCAACACAACAGTGACAAGTGAAAATAATTTCCCATCTATCCGGATGATCCAGGATCAAACTAATTCGTACATGTGCCACCCCTATTCATTGTGGATCACCGGGATAGCGCGAACCAACGCAAACCGGATAATCTGGACAAAACCGGTTTTTCGCGGCCGGTGGTCGGATATAACGGGATCCAAGCGGTTTGGGCGTTTGAAATTATTTTACTGTTTTGACATTGGTTCCTTTTGAGTTAAAAGGTTTCCCCAGATTTGAATAGCCTTCTTTGACGAAAGACGTTTCGCTTGTTGACCGTGTTTTTTGAATTTATGTTTTCGTGGATACTTTTAGCAACGGAAACTTGTGAGGTTTCTTAAAATGATATTTCTTATTCAATATAGTTTCTTTACGTTTGCTTGCTACAAGAAATGGCTAGTTAAATGGTGCCTATGTTGACGACCCTTCATACTGTCTTATTCAGATACCAGAACCTCTAGTAAACAAACTACCAGAAATAAACGTCAAGGTGGATGGAAAAAATAATGTTCAAAACGATTAACCCTGTTTGAAAGTGGCAAATGTAATAGTATTTTAAGCTCACCAGTATCTGATGAAGCAGAATTTTTATATAAATACTAACAGTGGTTGCATTTAAGATTACAATGTAATGTATGTGCCTATGGAGCGACATTGTCTTTATTGACAAAGGTTCTTGATGAAGAGAAAAAAAAGCCGTTTGCTTCAGTAAATTACGTTAGAAGCAATCACTTTGAAAAATATTACATTACGAAATTACAAAGAAGGAGACCCAAATGAACGAAAGCACAATACCACATTCAACACATTTACAGTCGGGCTACAAGACCACATGCTCGATCCATGAAAACTTTACCATGTCTCCAGATAACCTCCCAAAACTTGCGCGCGAAGTCCTAATGAGTCGAACTCAAAACTTGTTCTGAATTACTTGCGTGCATCTTAAGCTGTTTGTTCCGACCCAAGAAGGTTGTTTAAGTGCATTTTAGTGTTTTGCACAGTGTTCTAATATCTGCCTCGGGCGGGTCAAGACGTTGAGTGGGGTGAGTAACTAAAGCGGTTTCAAGATGGTATAATTTACGCCACTCGTCAACAGATGGCGTTGTGCGTTGTTGGATCGCGCTATCGTTTTGTTTGTGTTTGTTTTATATTGTGTGGTTGTGTGGTTAAAGAGTTTTGTGTTAAAATGCCACGTAAGAACATGTGGAAATGGCGACTTAAATATCTGAGAAAATAAATTAGTAACTGGAAACATGCAGAAAATATTATGTGTATACGTATTAGATATTAATAACATGTATAGTTGGGGTTACCATATCTTGAATTTGTTTTAAATTCTCACGATTTTTTAACTTTTCTCTGAATTGTAATTTGTAATCAATGATGAATACTGGTTACGTTTAATTTAAGTCAAAAATGAAACCAAACCCATTGTCAGCGGGTGTCACACTTTTTTCGGCCCGGGACTACAAATGAAGTTTCATATTTCTTTATTACAATATTTTCTTATAATATTATACATTAAGGTGCATGGCCGTTAAGAATATATACTTACCATTCTCAATCTCTTCAACTTATCGCAATCCACTGCTGGACATAGGTCTCCCTCAATCTATGCTTGACATCCCAGCCCTCCGCTTTTCTGATCCAGCTTCCACCAGCGACCTTTTAAAAATGGTAAGGCCATCGGGCCAGAAAGCGTCGTACTAATCTATTAATAATCTAATATATTTCATAGATTTCGTTCATACTATTTTCACACATCCTGAACTGCAGTTTAGGATACTTGACTAAATGTAAGATTATAATTAACTGTATCTTGTTTTGTGAGACTTAAAGAAATAAATATCCTTCATGGCGAGTTAGCTCGACGGGCATCGGGTCACTCCGAGGTTTTTCGGGGTCGTGTCCTCTTGTGGAATGAGGACGTGCTTCTCTATTTATACGTCTCTCGTGTGTATGAAATAGGGGTGGGCGTCAACTAGTCTGGATACGACTAGTTGGTTTGAGACTAGTTCTTGATTTTATGTGTTAAGTCAACATCGAAATGCATTGATTCAATTATGACTTAAGCAATTGTTAACAATAAAATTGTAGAATACAAAATGTATAATACATAATGTTAATATTGTATTGCAAAATATTTTATTAAAAAAGCAAAGAACGCTTAGTATGTGGGCAAACGTTTCTAATTTAATATAAAAATTTAGTTTATGTTACCAGACTTTTAAATTATTCATTAGAAATCCATTAGAAGATTACTTGCTCGTTTCATATTGTTAATTTTTAATTTTCCTACATAAAAATGTACCAATATTTTATTTGCAACATTGATACCAGCATTACTAAAGTAAAATATTGGAGAAAACCTTTAGATGTTATGCTTGCAATCGTACACTATTTGGTGTACTTTGAATAAATAGTAATTTAAAAAAAGACCTTACTTCTGTTGTCTCGACTGACGGGCGCAGTGGGGCATTGACGTAAAATAATAACTGTCTATCATTTGTTGATCTCCTTCAATGCCGCTCTGTCATATCTGGCGTATCACTTACCATTAGGTGAGCGTCCAGATCCTGTACACTTATAAAAAAAAAACTATTCAGCGACTAGTTCGCTGCGAACTAGTCAGCCATCCATCTCAAATGTTTGTGTCTGCCTCTTACGTAATTGTGGGGCAGGAATCGTGGGAATGCGTTCTCAGCCGGTCCGGGGCTCACGTCTCAAATGAATACTTTCAGGGCAGAGTTATGTTTATATTTTTTCAGCATATAAATGCGTATGATTTTTTTTACATCAAGTTCATTGTCTATTGTACCATACTGTTCTAAACTGCAAAGCTTATCCCACCGCCGTAAAGTAACATGTTTGTCAGTTTTTTACAGGCTCTACTTTGGTGAGTGTTCTTCCGAGCTCCACGCACTTATCCCGTCCACCTTCACCATAGGTTATCAAGGCGAACTGCAAAATTTCATCAGTTTGTAGTTGACGTTCCCCGCATTCGGACTAAGCGTTTTGCGTCTTCTTTCATTATGCGTACAGCTAGGGAATGGAATGACCTCCCTGCGTTTGTGTTTCCGGCCACTTACAACCTCGTGGCATTCAAAAAACGAGTGAATAGGCTTTTTCTGGGCAAGCTCGCTCCATCTTAGAGCACGTCTCTTCCCATAGGATAGTCTGTGCTCAAGAGTAAGCCCATTAGATATAAAAAAAAAAATACATCTGATGGTATAGTAAAATGTTTAAGTTCATGTTATTTGTTAATTATTACCCGACTGCCGAAGGAGGGTTATTTTTATTTTTAAGTTTTGATATAATTTGAATAGATTGTTTGTTTTTTTATTTATAAATGTTTGACGTATGCTTATATAAATACAATATTTGATTCATCATGTCTATATGTGTGTCTGTCCGTATGTCACACCATCTTATCTCCGAAACTTCAAAGCCTTGTACTATTAAAACTTTGTATTTGTATTTCAGATAATATGTTTTTTCACACAACATTTTTATTTGTTTTTTTTTTATATATCTACTATGTGGTAATATCTGTTATGCTTTCATAGTTTTTTACTTTTTTCTATATTGTATTGTTGTTAGTTTTTGATAGCCCACCAGGGCTTCACTGAAAAACAGCATCCTGGTATGCCAGTGTACCAGGACAAAAGCTGAGTGAGTCCTTTTTTGGTTCTATTTTTGATAATTACAATTTTTGTATGTTATATGTACATGTGTCCAAAGAAATATTTTTCTTTCTTTCTTTCTTTATTTCTAATTGCATATAACTCGTCATAATATTGCAACATAATGACGTCACAACCAAACACTACGCAACGCGTCACAAACCCCTCATTACAGCTAATCGTTTTCCAATATTACAAGCGGTTATCAAACTCATGTTTAGTGACAACCCGTTGTTTGATTTATCGGTGGGACGTGTCGAAATAACGTTTGATGCATGTATGATTGGTTGACTAGTGGTTAAATGGTTTGATATCCTTGTTTGTTTTTGTTTTTTATGTTCATCGTCATCATTAGTTCATTAAACGCTCCCACCGTATAGGGTGATTAGCCCTTAGTAGTCCACGCGGGCCCAGCGCGGGTTGGACGACTTCACGCACAACCTTTGAGTCTCTTGGAGGCGAGCGCAGGTTTCTCTACGATGTTTTCCTTGACTGCAAGAGCGACGGATAACGTACATATAATTTCGAAAATTGGTAAACACATTAGCACGTGGCGGGATTTAAACCTCAGTCCTCCCGGTACGAGGGCATCAGTCCCCACCACAGATTTCCCAATACAGGAGATGGGGCAAGCCGCGTTTTTAAGTGCGACAAATGTAAGCTCAACGAGCATACACTGGCTGCCAGTTTACGCTCTGTGAGACGAGTCAAGACGCACGAATATTAGAAGAAATTACCGTTTTTTCCCAAAATGCCATCCTGTGCAATTGTAACATGCCATCAACGCAATGAATCAGTAAATTTACCAAGAAATATAATAACTTTTCACAGCTAAGAACCGAAAAGAAATTGCGACACTGGTACTGCCTATAAACTTGGCGGCTTGTCCAGTCTAATTGTGTATTCGGATATCTGTGGTCCCCACCATAGAGCCGGACGCTCTTTTTATGTTATTAGAATCAAAATCAACTGTAGACATCATCGGATGGGTGGCCAAAAATATTACCTATCTAGCTGTTCCCCGCGGTGTTACTCGCGATATAAAAAATTCTCCCGCAATAAAAAAATAACCTAAAATCGCTTCGTTAAGTCACACACAAGTAAAAACATTGCTTTATTTTTCCAAATTAAAAAGTTATAATATTATAGTAGTAGTCTATGTTTTCATTATTTAGGTATTTAGTGTTAGTTACCTGCCAAACAGTCAAAATCGGTTCAACGGTTTCAGAGATTACCCGGATTCCTAACTATGAGGTTGATAGAATTAAGAATATGTAAGATGTATATACATTACTATGAAATGAAACAACGAAATTTGGTTTCAACGTTATCTGGTCTGTAGTTTGTCATAAACGGTGAACCACTATTTTCTCGTAATCAAACTGTAATAGTAAATAAATAAATATATATTTTATGTTACTTGCTTCTGGGGAACCCTTCACGGGCGAGTCCGACTTACACTTGGCCAATTTTGTTTTATTAGTATGTTGTGTGTATAAAAAAACACATAAGTATGTTTCTATCAATTTAACCTATCGCAGTCCACTGCTGGACTTTAATACAAATAGTACAAATACTTAAACTGACACCAGATTGCTATGAATTTCTGTGGATTTTTTTTACACAAAGCTACGAGTACTTAAGCTTCCCCCCAAACGTTATACATACGCATGAGTCCACGTGAAACGTTGCAAGGCGTAATTCAACATGACGGACGGACAAACCATCTTTTTATGCATCATCATCATCATCATCAGCTCATTAAACGTCCCCACCGAGGGGCACGAGCCTACCCGTATAGGGTGATTAGGCCTTAGTCGTCCACGCGGGCCCAGTGCGGATTGGACGACTTCAGACACAACCTTCTAATCTCTTCGTAGGCGTGCATGGAGGTTTCCTCACGATGTTTTCCTTCACCGTAAGAGCGTCGGATAACGTACATATATTTTTCGAAAATTCGAAAACACATGGTACGTGTCGGGATTTGAACCTCAGCCCTCCTGGTAGGAAGGCGACAGTCCACACCACTGAGCCACCGACGCTCATTTTATGCATATTGTCTTCGTATTTACGGTACAACGATTCCGGTGGCAACACAATAGGCAATTCCCCCTGTCGTCTACTACTAAGAGCTAATTGTAAATAAAAACATTATCTCTGCTCAGATAAGATGAGAAACTGCGTTGAGATCAGACACCGTTATTCGATTGCTACCAATCTGAATGAGGGGAAGCTATTCGCTTAATATAATAAGTCGGGAAACGCACGTATCGGATCAACGGATACAATAATGGATACAAATCTCATACGTGGCGGGATCGTTCCAGATGAGTGTAAATACAATAAAATATTATATAAGCCTATAGGAAGATAAATGTATAAATATCCACTGATCCTCACACAACGCTATCTAGCCCCAATTTAGGCGTGAAGCTTGTATTATGGGTATATATTTTTTTTTTCGAACTGACTACTGCTGTTGGCCGCAGATGGCCTTTACAGCTTCACCGGGCAAGTAACGAGCGCAGATGGCTCTCAGCCTTAAAATTTACACAACGAGCCTAAGGGCGTCCCCGAACGGGACTCGAACCTCGGCTTAGGGCGTTGCGGGGGGGGGCTTGGTAGCCTAACATATGTTTAGGGAGAAAAGCGGCCCGGCACATGCCGGTTACGCGAATAGGGACTGTGCGAACCTACAGGACACGCGACGATGGCCCCCGTTAACAACTGATATACATACTTGTATACTTTTTTTTGTAAATACATATATTATACACACAAAACACCCAGACCAATACTAACAGATATTTTTACGCCTACAAATGTTTGTACTGCCCAGGGATCGAACCCGGAACCCTTGGTGTAGTAGCCGACGTCTCAACCGTTACACAAAATAGGTCGTCAATATAGACAGCCTAATCCTATATTATTTTATTTTATTTTAAGTGAAGGCAAACGGATATTTGATTCTCCTACGGCCACGACACTACAGTCTACTAGACTACTAATGCAAGGCAAATACTTTCAGACATCACGTTAGACTTATACGTCTTACTCACGACACCGATCGCATAATCTCTCTTAGTATCGACCAAATCCGTGACCCGTCTACATCTCTCGTGTTTATTACAAAATAACATACGAAAGATGCGAAACATGGCTTCCTGTACAACGAAATGGTGTGAAAAATGTAGACAATTATTTAATTAAAAAAAAGACGGTATATTTTTCTTAGGAAAGCCAATTTCAAGATTATTATGGTCAAGAATCAATTTATTCAAAGCTCAAATTACGCTGGACTGAATTCGTAACCAGTGCATTTGTTTATCAGTACATCCCTTTCTTTCTAATGTAAATAAATAGTGCTTAACCTTTCTTTCATTAGTGTCACGCGTTACTAGGGCTGTGACATCACTAGTGGGATTTAGATAACGGGTAATATACGAGTGCGTAATAGACTTTAACTTTAGTTGTTGCAACTCATATCGGTAGGTACAATTATTTTAATATTGTTATAAGTATTGAATGTAAACTTTTTATTTATAAATATATTCCACATATTCCAAAACACATGAAATTAATCTGTAAAAGTTATTAATTTGACTGTTGCAACTAACATTAGTACTTTGCGAGATTCATCGGCCCGCACACAGCACGATTCCAAAATCGAGGCGCTACTACAGCCTAAACGATGATAGCTAGATCCTGTTTGTTGCTTTGTTTTGTTTGCTAATGTTGACTAATTCAATACCGAGGGAGACCTTTTCTTTCACCATCTTCTAATCTTTTTTTAAGACACTTATTTTACCACCACATTAAATCACATAGCTCTAAAATTATACAATAGCGATGTCGTAGTTTTGCTGAAAATGTTAAAATATGAATGTGGAGTGCTATTCAAAACATAATATGCCTGGTAAAGTGTAATTGAAAAATCATTTAGTCCGTGTTTCCTAGAACGACTCCGCAGACATAGGTATTCGTATTCAGAGAACATGTAACAATCAAAATGAATGTAAAATGACACTTTATGGTAGTAAAAGTATATCACGAGGTTTTCTGACAAAATCTTCGATGCAGTAACCTGCAGTTTGAATAATTAATACATAATTAATCAATTCGCGTCGGTGGCTCAATGGTGTGGAATGTTGCCCTTCTACCGGGAGTTAGTGAATTGATTAATTAAATAATGTATTTCTTCATAATATCCTTTAGAATAAAATAAGCACTGGTATATTTTTACTATACTTCCCATCACTAGTTGTCATCCATGTAATGGCGGGAATTGTAATCGCCGAATCAGCATGCATATTTTCCTCTCCCCCCGCTTCGGGGCATTGACAGAATTATTTGTTCCGAGAAATTCAAACATTAGGCGTCTAGTAGGCTAGTGGTCGTTGTCCTACGGACATCACTCCGTAGGAGAACTGGAGTGACCGACATAGCCCATAGGATAAGCAAGTTGAAGTGGCGGTGGGCAGGGCACATAGTGCGTAGAACCTATGCCGCGATGGCCGATGGCGCGGAAAGGTTCTTGAATTGTGCCTGTGTAACGGAAAACAAAGCGTAAGCCGACTCAAACCAGATGGACGGATGACCTGGTTAAGTTGGCGGCAGATGGATGTCAACTGAAAGGGAATGATCCGCGTGGAAATTATTAGGGGAGGCCTTCGTTCTGCAGTGGACAATGCTGTAATGATGATCAAGAACCAGTGAAAGTCAAAATCCATATTTATTTCAAAAAGTGAGAGTGAATTTTTTAATTTGAATTTTCTTCCTGCATGCCTACAAATTACATCATACGAGCCGCTCTTATTAAGTAAGACTCTGTCGATTTAAGAAAAAGTCAATTTCCAAATTGATCCGACTAGAAATCGACATCGGGGATAAAACTTCGCAAATTATAATAACCTGCGCAAAGTTTACCCTTACCAAGTTTTAAGACAATCCTCGGAATAAATCATTTGATAAACTTTACCTCTCGTAATGGCTTCCTGTAACAGCTAGGGTTGGTGTTTATCAAAATTATCCTGGTGTAAGAGAATTTATTTAACTTCGAGAAGACGGAAGCATGGGAAGATGGAATTTCTTTATTTAACAGATAGGTAAGCATCTGAAGGTAAGTGATATCGGCAAAAACTAGGTGGTAGACTCGATACTGAGTCGTCTAGGTACCACCGCAGTGCCAGGCATCGTCCCGTGAAACAGGAGTGTAATACACTTTTGTGTTTCGGGATGAGGGCACTGTAAGCTAGTGAAATTACCGGGTATACGAGACCTAACATCTGTTGTCTAGGTTGACGAGCGCAGATCGGCTGATGGAGAATAAGACCTGTCTATTAGTTGTTGGTCTCCTTCAATGCCGCTATAGTTTGGTCAGGCGTATAACTTACATACCATCAGAGAGCGTCCAGATCGCCCTGTACACATATAACAAAAACAAATGTCATCAGCTTCCCGCTTGACGACCCATTTGGTGTTGCGGTTGAGAGGTCGACTGCAACACCAAGGGTTCCGGGTTCGATTCCCGGGCAGTAAAACATTGTGTGCATGAACATGTATGATATGTATGTATTTACAAAAAAAATATAAGTATCCGTTGTTTAGTACCCATAATACAGGCTTTACGCTTAACTTGGGGCTAGATGGCGCTGTGTGAATGTCAGTGGATATTTAATTATTTATTTTATTTATTTATTCCATTATCCCACTGCAGGGTGTTCCCTGGCCTCAGTCCTTACCACATAGCATAGCCATGGGGAGATTGGAGGAGCCCAATGCGAATTGTTGGGTGTTAAGGACTACCATCCTAAGATGGTAACTGGGACCGACAGATTAACGTGCCAAACGAAGCACGAAATCTTTCTTTTAGGACAACCAGCTGTTGCAGCGTCGGTGGCTCATTGATGTGGACTGTTGCCTTTCGATCGAGGTGCAGCTTCAAATCCCGCCACATTCAATGTGTTTTCGAATTTTCAAAATTATACGTTTATCGAAAGCTGTAACGGTGCAGGAAAACATCGTCTTATGATTATAGCTAAATAGATGACAATAATTTCAGCATTTTGGTTTTATCCAAAGGTTCTCAAATAGGGGTCTAAAGTATAGCGAAATATTTTTTTATTAATTAATTGTTAAGGACGGCATGGCAGTGTTTGCCTCGCGCTCGACTTGGCGGTAGCACTGCCGTGCCTCCCTAATATGTACGTTTATGAGTTATCTACATGGTATATTTCCATCACATAGTACGTTTTGTTTACCTATACAAATGTACATACCTACATAAATACAAAACTAATGCCAAGTTCCATACAATATGTTGGAGTCAGGAATATGTTTCTTGCTGAATGATATCGAGCAAATAAATACTTCAACAAACTGTTTACAATAGGGTTGTCAGTCACGATACCCGGGAAAAGGTTAAATCAAATCAAATATATTTATTTGCTAACAGAATGTGTCGTTAGTCCAGGTATTTAAGTACTTAAGTATCCATTCCATTACGTCACGATGATAGAGACAACAGATGTTAAATCTCTCATACCCGGTAATTTCCACTAGCTACAGTGCCCTCATCCCGAAACACAAAAGTGCATAGCACTCTTATTTCACGGGACGATATCTGGCACTGCGGTGGTACCTACCTAGACGACTCAGCATCGAGTCTACCACCATGTTTGCCTATCTATGTAACACTTTTATTTCACTGGACGATATCTAGCACTGCGATTGTACGTACAAACGACTCATATCGAGTCTACCATCAAGGAAACTAGTTTGCCTTTTTATGAAATAACAGCGACAAAAACTAAGTTAGAATTTTTGACAACCCTACAACAAACAGCACGAGTAGGTGCCACGATCAATCATACATTTGTATTCGATAAGCGATTGCGTCTTATTCCATCTACTGATTGTTTTA
This sequence comes from Leucinodes orbonalis, assembly GCA_019425675.1. Lineage (NCBI taxonomy): Eukaryota > Metazoa > Arthropoda > Insecta > Lepidoptera > Crambidae > Leucinodes > Leucinodes orbonalis. The sequence continues at coordinate 35,556 of PQWD01012437.1, forward strand.
GACGGAACTCGTAATGAAGGGTTGTGGTGACGTTACGACAGCCGGTCTTAAGTGTGCAAGTTATTTGAATTGATTACGTCATAGTTTGTTAACTTTGAAAATATGTTTTAAATTAAATAAATAAAAAAACTATATGGTGTTATGGTGGCGACGTCGGCTGCTACACCAAGAGTTCCGGGTTCGATCCCGGGCAGTACAAACATTTGCGTGCATGAATTTATTGTTTGTAATGGTCTGGGTGTTTTCTATGTATAATATGTATGTATTTACAAAATAAGTAAGTTATATACACTTATATAATAGTATACAGTGGATATTTATTTATTTGTTATTATTTATATATGTCTATATAAGACGTATAACAACGCGATTACATCACAGAGAGCCATATATTCTAAGGGTCCAAGTTCACGCCCTTGAGAGTCTGGCACCGTGCCAAAACATGAGACAGTATTTGCCTACACAGTAATAAACTTAGACATTACAATGGCGTCTTTGGTAAGTTATTTAACGGAAAATAGGATTTAAATGATGTTATCCGTGAGAGCGTCGGTGGTGGTGTGGACTGTTACCCTCCTACCAGGAGGGCTGAGGTTCACATCCCGCCACGTACCAATGTGTTTTCGAATTATCGAAAATATACGAGTATGTACGCTATCCGACGCTCTTACGGTGAAGGAAAGCATGGTGAAGAAACCTGCGCACGCCTGCGAAGAGATTCAAAGGTTGTGCGTGAAGTCGTCCAACCCGCACTGGGCCCGCGTGGACTACTAAGGCCTAATCACCCTATACGGGTAGGCTCGTGCCCCACGGTGGGGACGTTTAATGAGCTGATGATGATCCGTGAGATAACTAACGATACGAGTATGTATGTGTGTGTACTAGTGATGTAACGAATATTGAATTTTTAACATTCGCGAATGCGAATGCCAATATTTATCTTCAATATTTGCGAATGCGAATGCGAATGTTAAATTTCAAATAAAGCGCGCGTCAAATATTTTACAGCTTTGACATTTCGTGCCGGCCATGTTGAAACCGAACATAGCCGAGCGCCCGATCCGATACAGGTTGAATGAACGAAGTTAGTCACAGAAAGTTCATTCGAAAAGTTTAGTTTTGATTTAAGGTTCTAAAAAAAAAAAAAGGTTAAGTTTTTCATATTATGGAACAGTCAATTCACATATGATTAAATAAAATATATAAAGCTTGCTTATCTATTGTGTTATTAATTCATATGCATCTATCTATATAATAATTTCCTTTTAGTTTGCTTTTTTATAAACATTCGCAAATATTCGCATCGTATTTGCGAATGCGAATGCGAATATCGAAAATATGCGAATATTCGCGAATGCGAATGCGAATATTCGTTACATCACTAGTGTGTACTGCCGGGGATCAAACCAAAAGAGATGGTGTTGTAAATTAAGTAATAGTAAGATTAAAACCTTATATCTTAATGCTAGTACCTCATAACTAAACGAGACCTCGTACTATTTACAGCTAGTATATGTTTTATAGCCGATTTCTCAGCTATAAGATACACCAATATGGAGTCGTTAAAGTTTGAAATTGTAAAAAAGTTTCTGTGATCGAAGGTAAAAATAAGTTAAATACTGCACCATTCAGTTAGTCGTGTCGTTTCTCTATGAAGCATCGATTTCAATGTTTACCTGCAACAAAAAAGATCACATCATCATCATCATCATCAGCTCATTAAACGTCCCCNACTAGAAATCGACATCGGGATAAAACTTCGCAAATTATAATAACCTGCGCAAAGTTTACCCTTACCAAGTTTTAAGACAATCCTCGAATAAATCATTGATAAACTTTACCTCTCGTAATGGCTTCTGTACAGCTAGGGTTGGTGTTTATCAAAATTATCCTGTGTAAGAGAATTTATTTAACTTCGAGAAGACGGAGCATGGGAAGATGGAATTTCTTTATTTAACAGATAGGTAAGCATCTGAAGGTAAGTGATATCGGCAAAACTAGTGGTAGACTCGATACTGATCATCTAGGTACCACCGCATTCCAGGCATCGTCCGTGAAACAGGAGTGTAATACACTTTTGTGTTTCGGGATGAGGGCACTGTAAGCTAGTGAAATTACCGGGTATACGAGACCTAACATCTGTTGTCTAGGTGACGAGCGCAGATCGGCTGATGGAGAATAAGACCTGTCTATTAGTTGTTGGTCTCCTTCAATGCCGCTATAGTTTGGTCAGGCGTATAACTTACATACCATCAGACGAGCGTCCAGATCGCCCTGTACACATATAACAAAAACAAATGTCATCAGCTTCCCGCTTGACGACCCATTTGGTGTTGCGGTTGAGAGGTCGACTGCAACACCAAGGGTTCCGGGTTCGATTCCCGGGCAGTAAAACATTTGTGTGCATGAACATGTCTGTTTGTAATGGTCTGGGTGTTTTCTATGTATGATATGTATGTATTTACAAAAAAATATAAGTATCCGTTGTTTAGTACCCATAATACAGGCTTTACGCTTAACTTGGGGCTAGATGGCGCTGTGTGAATGTCAGTGGATATTTATTTATTTATTTATTCCATTATCCCACTGCAGGGTGTTCCCTGGCCTCAGTCCTTACCACATAGCATAGCCATGGGGAGATTGGAGGAGCCCAATGCGAATTGTTGGGGTGTTAAGGACTACCATCCTAAGATAGTAACTGCGACCGACAGATTAACGTACCAAACGAAGCACGAAATCTTTCTTTTAGGACAACCAGCTGTTGCAGCGTCGGTGGCTCATTGATGTGGACTGCTGCCTTTCGATCTCGAGAGTGCAGCTTCAAATCCCGCCACATTCAATGTGTTTTCGAATTTTCAAAATTATACGTTTATCGAAAGCTGTAACGGTGCAGGAAAACATCGTCTTATGAATATAGCTAAATAGATGACAATAATTTCAGCATTTTGGTTTTATTCAAATAGGGTTCTAAAGTATAGCGAAATATTTTTTTATTGATTAATTGTTAAGGACGGCATGGCAGTGTTTGCCTCGCGCTCGACTTGGCGGTAGCACTGCCGTGCCTCCTTAATATGTATGTTTATGAGTTATCTACATGGTATATTTCCATCACATACTACGTTTTGTTCGCCTATACAAATGTACATACCTACATAAATACAAAACTAATGCCAAGTTCCATACAATATGTTGGAGTCAGGAATATGTTTCTTGCTGCATGATATCGAGCAAATAAATACTTCAACAAATTGTTTCACAATAGAGTTGTCAGTCTCGATACCCGGGAAAAGGTTAAATCAAATCAAATATATTTATTTGCTAACAGAATGTGTCGTTAGTCCAGGTATTTAAGTACTTAAGTATCCATTCCATTACTCCATTACGCCACGATGATAGAGACAACAGATGTTAAATCTCTCATACCCGGTAATTTCCACTAGCTACAGTGCCCTCATCCCGAAACACAAAAGTGCATAGCACTCTTATTTCACGGGACGATATCTGGCACTGCGGTGGTACCTACCTAGACGACTCAGCATCGAGTCTACCACCACGTTTGCCTATCTATGTAACACTTTTATTTCACTGGACGATATCTAGCACTGCGATTGTACGTACAAACGACTCATATCGAGTCTACCATCAAGGAAACTAGTTTGCCTTTTTATGAAATAACAGCGACAAAAACTAAGTTAGAATTTTTGACAACCCTACAACAAACAGCACGAGTAGGTGCCACGATCAATCATACATTTGTATTCGATAAGCGATTGCGTCTTATTCCATCTACTGATTGTTTTAGACGGAACTCGTAATGAAGGGTTGTGGTGACGTTACGACAGCCGGTCTTAAGTGTGCAAGTTATTTGAATTGATTACGTCATAGTTTGTTAGCTTTGAAAATATGTTTTAAATTAAATAAATAAAAAAACTATATGGTGTTATGGTGGCGACTTCGGCTGCTACACCAAAAGTTCCGGGTTCGATCCCCGGGCAGTATAATAATTTATTGTTTGTAATGGTCTGGGTGTTTTCTATGTATAATATTATATGAACGTTATACGACGCTCTTATGGTGAAGGAAAACATAGTGAAGAAACCTGCGCATGCCTGCGAAGAGATTCAAAGGTTGTGCGTGAAGTCGTCCAACCCGCACTGGGCACGCGTGGACTACTAAGGCCTAATCACCCTATACGGGTAGGCTCGTGCCCCACGGTGGGGACGTTTAATGAGCTGATGATGATCCGCGAGATAACTAACGATACGAGTATGTATGTGTGTGTACTAGTGATGTAACGAATATTTAATTTTTAACATTAATTCTTCAATATTTGCGAATGCGAATGCGAATGTTAAATTTCAAATAAAGCGTGCGTCAAATATTTGACAGCTTTGACATTTTGTGCCGGCCATGTTGAAACTGAACATAGCCGAGCGCCCGAACCGATACAGGTTGAATGAACGAAGTTAGTCACAGAAAGTTCATTCGAAAAGTTTTGTTTTGATTTAAGGTTCTAAAAAATAAAAAAGGTTAAGTTTTTCATATTATGGAACAGTCAATTCACATATGATTAAATAAAATATATAAAGCTTGCTTATCTATTGTGTTATTAATTCATATGCATCTATCTATATAATAATATCCTTTTAGTTTGCTTTTTTAAAAACATTCGCAAAATATTCGCATCGTTTTTGCGAATGCGAATGCGAATATCGAAAAATATGCGAATATTCGCGAATGCGAATGCGAATATTCGTTACATCACTAGTGTGTACTGCCCGGGGATCAAACCAAAAGAGTTGGTGTTGTAAATTAAAATTAAACCTAATTATTTATCAGACAACAGTAGTCTAGTAATAGTAAGATTAAAACCTTATATCTTAATGCTAGTACCTCATATCTAAACGAGACCTTGTGATATTTACAGCCTAGTAATATTTATTTTATAATAATAGAGCGTCGGTGGCTCAGTGGTGTGGACTGTCGCCTTCCTACCGGGAGGGCTGAGGTTCAAATTCGACACGTACCAATGTATTTTCGAATTTTCGAAAATATATGAACGTTATCCGACGCTCTTACGGTGAAGGAAAACATCGTGAGGAAACCATAGATTTAGTATTAGCGCGCTTCGCTTACAAGATACACAAAGCGTGGGAGTGAGAGGTCCTTAATCAATTCTGAACGCCCGAGAGGAAAAGAGACAGAGAAAATATAGAAATATGTTATTGTTTTTCGCGACTAAGAGCCCAAAGCGGCCCGGTGTGTTGTCAGTGTCAGTGAAAATTGTAAATATTATTGCTAATTATTCTATTAATATTGTAATTATTACTTAATACAATTATGGTGTCGTGTACTGTACCTGGATGCAACGCTACTAGGCGAAATAATCCGAATTAATAAACATTTACTGGTAAATACGATTTTATCATTGGAATTTTACGAACCATTTTTTACCTAATTTCAGCTAGAAATTGGCTTATAAATATAAGTTTTCAATATAATTTTTATTTCCATTTATATATTTGAGTATAAATAGTGCTTTTTATTTAAATTCGCGAAAATAATGTATAAAATAGCAAATTGTTTGTTTACGCTAGTGCTTGACAAAGCGGTGACGTCATTACAATCGATATAAAACATACATATTGGTAAATAAATTTCGTTTTTTTCAGGTTTCCACAGTTCAGCATTGATGGAAAAATGAATGCGGACTTAAAATAGACCAGATTAAACTCTTAATAGAAACTATGCTTATCTTAGAATTAAACACGTAAATGAATTGTAAATTAAGCAAGGAAACGATACGAACACATCTCAAAAAAGTGTTATATTGAGAAGGTAATAAATAAAAAATTTAAAAGTATTGAGTTAATTAATTTACTGTATCTATACTGATATTATAAAGCTGAAGAGTTTGTTTGTTTAAACTTACTTATCTCAGGAACTACTGGACCAATTAGAAAAAATATTTCTGTTTTAGATTTCTTATTTATCGATAAAGAATATACGCTGTACTAAAAACAATAGTAGTGGAGCAGTAGATAATGATTGAACATTTTTCCTACATAGAGCTTTCCGCTGCGTGCGCTGTGAAAACGGTTAAAGTTTCGCAAAAGTCGTGTATGAGAGTTCTAAAAAAGACCGTGACAGCATGACAGAATGTCATATCTTTAAAGGTTAGCTCACAATAACTTCTTAAATTTATCTAAAATAATGCATTATTTGCGAAGGTGTTTTCATAAACATAGTATTAATCCCTATGCAAATAAATATGTTATTTATCACGAGTATTTCATTTGAAACAAATTGCCCTTCACAGCATTTAATTTAAATTAATATCTCAGTTCCTCCGAGCTCAGGAGGTATCGCAGATATTAGCTCAAAGTAACTAAGTACTGGCCACCATCGGTCACCGTCGTTATAAGTTGTAAACAATTATAGGTTTGCTGATGATTCAGATTCATCTGGATTAAAATACCCATGATTTTCTTGGTTTCTGTACGAAAAGAGACCGCCCGTTGATTTACATCATAATCGATAATAAGAACTTTTAGCGTGGACAACACTATTTGGAACTTACACATAGACATTCACCAACACATATTTACTTCAATATTTTTGTCATGCCTCTAAGCCGCCTTTGTGTATCTTGTATATACTATATCTATGGAGGAAACCTTCATGCACGCCTGCGAAGAGATTCGAAGGTTGTGTCTGAAGTCGTCCAACACGCACTGGGCCCGCGTGGACGACTAAGGCCTAATCACCCTATACGAGTAGGCTCGTGCCCCTCGGTGGGGACGTTTAATGAGCTGATGATGATCCGTGAGATAACTAACGATACGAGTATGTATGTGTGTGTACTAGTGATGTAACGAATATTGAATTTTTAACATTCGCAAATGCGAATGCCAATATTTATCTTCAATATTTAATTAATTTTAGAATCGAAGGTAAAAATAAGTTAAATACTGCACCATTCAGTTAGTCGTGTCGTTTTTCTATGAAGCATCGATTTCAATGTTTACCTGCAACAAAAAGATAATCACAATAAAATTTCGTATTTTAAATTTACCTGATTCTCAACAAGATTATTAAATTTGTTAAACATAAATATTGGCATTTAATGTAAAAAAACACACACACAATGTGTAGGTCTTGAAAATTAGATTGAGGTTTCATATATATTTTTCAATAAATTGAAACACATCCAAAGTTTAAAAAAAGTCCCGACCAAATTGGTCAAGTCTTGGGAAGGCTGGGTCCCAAGCAGGACGAATAAAAGAGCTTGTATGAAAAGATTGATGGATGTGAATAAAGCTAGGGAAGTATTTCAAGACCGCGCAGTGACGTTTTATCATCTCCGCCTACACCTCTGGGACCAAAAAGCTTTATTTCATTACATGAGCTCATTATACGTCCCCACCGAGGGGCACGAGCCTTCCTGTAAAGTCGTCCACGTGGGCCCAGTGCGGATTGGTCGACTTCACGCACAATCTTTAAATTACTTCGTAGGCGTGCGCAAGATTCCTCCCGATGTTTTCCTTCACCGTAAGAGTGTCGGTAAAACGTACCTTTAATTTCGAAAATTCGAAGAAGTCTGTTGTCTTCCGGTCCACACCAATGAGCCACCGACGCTCTTGCTTGCACCGAGCTATATTATTTTATTTAAAAAGGTTTCATCATCAGCTCATTAAACGTCCCCACCGAGGAGCACGAGCCTACCCGTATAGGGTGATTACCCGTAAAAGGTTTAACTTAGTAAAATTAGTTCTTTTCACTAGTCAAATAGGTTTAATTCAATATATTGGTGTCATTCAACAGTAAAAAGCTCAAAATCAAAACTAGGACTGCCGGACGCGGCGCCGTGCCAATCCAAAATGGCGCGTGATATGTCAGTAACCCAAGAGATTATTCTAGAAGACCGCTAATTTACATCACCCACATATCCTGATATATAGCGTATTAACTTATTAAACAAGACAGACGAGGGGTGTGCTTTAAACCGATTTATTGTCCGGACATTGGCGTTGGTGTGAGATCCTTGCTAATGTGTTTTGGTCTGCATTTAGATAGCTGTAAGTCAACCATCGGCAATAGTTTTTAGTAATACTGAAAAAGGTTCGAGCTTGTCACGTGACCGCACGTCGATTCATGTATTTTTAATTATGAAGTTTGTCATAATTGTTCATCTAAGTGTTCGCACAATAGTTTTGGTCACATATCAAATTAAGGTTTAAAAACGTTTTCACTAAAGTTGCAGGTGAAAGTGAGCATTAAATTTTCTGATAACAATTGTTAATGGAAGTAAATGAGGATTTAGTGCTTTACAGCTCAAAGAGTGTCTCCAAGATTATCCACGTATTCAGTGTTTCTTTCTTATAATGTACAAATATTATTACCTAGAATCTTGACATCATTAGTCTAAGTTATTCCATAAAAATTGATGTAGACATTTCGCTTTGACAGTTCGTTAAAAAGTATCTCAGTTGAGTCACGGAACAAATAACATTGTACCGTGGTTTAGTCAACCCATATTCCTAATGTTTATTTCAATTCAAACCACAAGTACACTCATAAAACTCGCTGTAATCACATTAAACGCACGCTCAATCAAATTCCAACCCTGAAAAAACAGCATTAAGTCTCCAAACGGAAATGAGGCTGAAATTGAGATGGCGCTCCAGGCGAATACATCCTGTGACACCGGAAATGCAGACTGCTGAAGGGAGAGCTTCCTGTTATTTTAGCACATCCATCCAGAGCGTGCCAATTTCAACTTTAAGCGGTCGCAATAAGGTTTATAACAGAGTACGTTTGTTGGTCGGGTATTTGTGTTTTCATGAGATATGTATGGAAAGACGGGATTCTCTTTTAAAATATTGTTTTCATGTTGGTAACGCTTAAATGGAGTCGATTTTGACGGTTGTCTATTATTTGATATTAAGCTTAATATCTGACATCTTATAGTCAGATTAACAGAGTTAAACCTTTATATTCAAAACTGTCTTTAAATTTAAACAAATATTTTTTTAGAACCTATGCGAGGTTATGGTTAAGAAGTCTTTTGTATTGGTCTGAGTGCTTCCATGTAGAATGTTAATGTATTAAAACCGAAGGTAAACTGGTAGAGAATGCCTCTAGGCATTAAGTTCGCCTTTGTGCTATTGTATTTGGTGCATAAAGAATAAATAAATAAATAAATATATTTACAAAGAAGTATTAGGTATGTTTTACCTTAAATGGCGCTTCGTCAGTGGATATTTTTATGATTTACTTCGTTGGAGCGATAGATAGCTATTAAATTAATAAATCAACCATATATTTTCAAAAATATGGATACAATTTTCCAACGATATAACAACACAAACGATTTGTGTCATCCACTTGATCCTTCATCGCATTTAACACTCGGAAAGGGACTCCAGACAAAATTATATTTCAGGTACATTAAACGTATAAACTTCCCAACGACCACCCAGCCGAATCACCTTAAAATTAATTACGTACATTCACCAAACCACTAATGAAGAAGCATCTCGAAAGTTTAACCCCACAAATAACTATCTGGCGGAGGCACGGCAGTTAAAAGCCAAGTTCTTAACTGCACAGTTCGAAATAATTCGGAAACTTCACCTGTATCGAATTGGGAATGAGCCGGCCCAAACAATTACTTGGGCACGTTTTAATGTTACTACAACGAGGTTGTGTTTCGTGTGTGGTACAAGTGACAGAATATATAGAAGATAGTGACGACCCATTTGGTGTAGAGTTTGAGACGTCGGCTGCTACACCAAGGGTTTCGGGTTCGATCCCCAGGCAGTACAAATATTTTTGTGCATGAACATGTCTGTTTGTAATAGTTTTGGTGTTTACTATGTATATTATGTATTTATTTACAAAAAATGTATATAAGCATGTTGATTCCGTTGTTTAGTACCCATAATACAGGCTTAACGCGTAACTTGGAGCTAGATGGCGCTGTGTGCATGTCAGTGGATATGTTTTTATTTAATTCCAACCACCGGAGCTGGGTTTCTACAGCTAAGGCAGAAAAGGCTACAGCACCGTGGACCACATCCATACTGTTCGGCAGCTTATACAGAAGACCGAAGAGTATAACCAGCCGCTGTGTATGGCATTTGTGGACTACGAGAAAGCTTTAAGAATATTTGGATTTTTATTATAATTTTTATCTTTAAATTTAATAGTAAACTTAGTTTTAATATAAAATAATGTAACTTTAGTATATTATTTATTAGAGTTATTTTCAAAATCCTGTTACTGCAAACCTTAGTGGTTTTTATGCGGGATTTAATAAAAAAATTAACAGTCAGAGCAACACTGAAAGATACCAACAACTAATAAACAGATACGTATATTATTCTCCATCAACGCCGCACTGCGCCCGACACCCGAGACAACAGATATTAGGTCTCTTATACCCGGTAATTTCACTAGCTCATCTACTCGAAACTCAATAGGGCATAACACTCCTGTTTCACGGGCCGATATCTGGCACTGCGGTGGTACCCACCTAGACGACTCAGTATCGAGTCTACCACCTAGTAAATGTTTATAAGGAACCTAGCATTATTTGTTATTTCGACTAATCTTTAACAGAATGGAAGGGGCTTTGTCGCAAAGCCGTGGCATCACTCAGATCAAACCGGTTTTCTTTGAAAACTTGTCTCTCTCACAAAAAAATATAAATAAATTTCAATAATAAAGGATAACAAATAAATTTAATTCACCGCTTGTACCACACGCCAAGAGTGCGGACGCCAGCTTCCATCGCCCATTTGTTGTTCACTTTATTCCGATCCGCGTTCTGATGCGCCACTTACTAGAGCTTTGAAGAACCGTTTCAATTTGGACTTTTCCACACTAAAATTTTCAATTTCACTTCTTCTTAGGGTTCCGTAGCTAAATGGTTTAAACGGAACTGTAATAGATTCGTCATGTCTGGCTGTCAATCCGTATGTCACATCCTTTTTCTCTGAAACTATAAGCACTACACCGTTCAAACTTTGTAAGTACTCTATTCTGTGAACGCTATAAGGTTTTAACAAGAAGAAAAATGTATTGGGGTTCCCCATAAATTGAACTGAAACTCAAAAAAGGACAAAATTTTGTATTCAGTGTGGTTATGGATGTGCAAAACACTTAGTTGCCAGATCTGATTCTTAGATAAGGAAAATCTTACTTTTATACTAAGGCACACCTACACTAAAAATGCCGTCAAGGTGTTAAAAACATACATTCTTAAATTAAATACATAAACATTTATTACAATTCACGAGACATTAAGAAATGCGTGTTGTAAATAAAAAATAAATACCTTTATTCTAAAAAACATGTTTCGGGTGTACAAAAATGTTTTCCACGAGGTGTTCGGTGACCTCATTTGTTCTTCACTTTATGGAGATCCCAAGGGTTGTATGGGATACTTTTGTTATTGTGTTCCGCATCCCCTAATCGAATTCGGGAAAATTACATATTTATTGATTTATAACCTCTCACAAACACAACAGAGCTAAGGAATACAGAATTAATTTCAATATTGAATAGCGACAAGCCAGTGTCCAGCTTTAACCATAAAATCACATCTTCTCCTTTTTTATTCATCTTCTTTTTTATTGGAGAATATATTGTATTAATCATTAAATTATACGAAGTAAGAATTAAGGCTAACCCTCATCAGGGTTAAGTCATGACAAGTCTTAACATATTTTAAGGAACCATGTTACAGCCAGAACCAACTGCTTAGGTAAGCCCCTTGATAGCACCATTCATTGGTTTAGACACTTACAAAAATTAGGCTTCCAAATTAAAATATCCAAATAATAACAGCAACAAATCCGAATTAACGACATGAAAATTCAGATGAGCTAGACGAATTTTTAAGTAATCTGACTGTATTTACTAGTAGACTCGAAACTGAGTCGTCTAGATAAGTACCACCACAATGCCAGATATCGTCCCGTGAAGCAGTAGTTATGCACTTTTGTGTTTCGGGATGAGGGAACTGTAGCTAGTAAAATTACCGGGTATAAGAGACCTAATATCTGTTGTTTTTGGGTGACGGGCACAGAGCGGCATTGAAGGAGGATCATAGCTGTCTATCAGTTGTTGGTCTCAATCAATGCCGCTGTGCGGTCAGGCGTATCACTTACCACCAGGTGAGCGTCTTAACCATCCTGTACATTTTAGACTTAAACATTTCCCTAATTTTTTCCATCAGATATCCCCTTGACTGTCACGTCATCTCCAGAAGACGCATGATAACAGGGTTTCTGTTGTCTCGATTCGTCGATCTTTTGCGATTATTTCGTAAAGCTAAGTCAAGATAAAGAGAGAGACGGGCAAATACTTTAACAGCTACTGTGACTTCATATCTTTACGTGACAATTTATCATTAACAACATCAACTCACTCATTTTATTAGTATTTGAGTGTATAAGTACTTACTGCGAAATATTTTCAACTTTTTTTATTTCTTTAAAAAAAGCTTAAATAAGCCCTACCCTACGTTTACGCATCTGATATAAGTATGTAGGTGATTTCCAAATGAGGAAGATTTAGAAAATCATATTTTTCTCCCGTCAAATGCTGCTTATACGAGTATCAGTACAACTATGTTTGGGCTAAAAAAATTAACAGCTATTGGAAATTTCGACTTCGCAATTCAGTTCAAGCATTGTCTCTTATAACTCTTAAAAGCGACAGTTACATTCTACTATCTACTTCATTGTAAAACGCAATAAACGAATTTAATATATTTGAAATAGATTATTTCTTTCCCACTACAAAAGTGCCAATTTTTGCACAACACGGTGCTTTCATTGTGTCTGACATTTCCACATAATCCCTGTCTATACCGGCCGTGGCAAAATCTCAATAACAAAATATCCAATCTCGAACATAATTCACGTTCTATTCATCGTTACTATAATTATTCGTACAGCATTTTCTGAATTCGACTCGCACAATAGCGGCACAATAGCCTTTCACATAAGAAAAACTCAATGGACGCCTTCGAAGAATTTAACTTTGTAGTTGAACCTTACAATTTGTTGTATTCACGTATAATACCGGTTATTGATGGATTCCGTTAGCTTTGTGCATTGTTTAGCGCTCGATGGTCTGCATGTCATCATATCTTCCAGAGATTTTCACGGCCTTTTCAGTTGAAGAAGATAAATCTTTCTTTTGTCTCCCGAGGGTCTTTAAATTGCGTCCATGTTTATTCATCATATCAGCGGAAGATTCATTACTGCAATGAATCATGTTAGGGATTTCGGCTTTAATGCCTTGATGTAATCTTCGTGTTCTAGTATTTTGAACATTAAGTTTATTTCGCTGCACAATCTGGGGGTTCGAATCCTGTGCAAAGTGAAAAGTAACTTTGTGCGATTGGCTAAGTTGGTAAGAAAATTGCATTCATTATCAGACCTGCGTAGTGGACGAAAATCAGACCAGGTGGATGTTGATGCCCTGCTAGTACAGTACATGTTGCCGAGTCGGGCCAAAAACTTTAAATTTGGTGACTGAGTTTGAATTTTGAAATCGCATCTTGATTTTCTAAATTTTAAATTGGCATTTGAATTTTAAATGAAGAATCTGATTTTGAAAATAGGGAATTACATTTTGATCAAACTTACATTCACTAATATAATTAAAACAACGGGTACTGTTGTCACATTATCATCACCATCAGCTCATTAAACGTCCCCACCGAGGGGCATAAGCCTACCCGTATAAGTGTGATTAGGGCTTAGACATCCACGCGTGCCTAGTGCAGGTTGGATGACTTCACGCACAACCTTTGAATCTCTTCGCGATGTGCGCAGGTTTTCTCATGATGTGTTCCTTCACCGTAAGAGTATCGTTAAAATGTGGTATCATTGATCATCATCATCATCATCAGCTCATTAGACGTCCCCACCGAGGGGCACGAGCCTACCCGTATAGGGTGATTAGGCCTTAGTCGTCCACGCGGGCCCAGTGCGTGTTGGACGACTTCACACACAACCTTCGAATCTCTTCGCAGGCGTGCATGAAGGTTTCCTCACGATGTTTTCCTTCACCGTAAGAGCGTCGGATAACGTACATATATTTTCGAAAATTCGAAATACATTGGACTGTCGGGATTGAACTCAGCCTCCCGGTAGGAAGGCGACAGTCCACACCACTGAGCCACCGACGCTCTATCATTACTGGACTGGTATCATTGATAGTAAGTTTAATTTACCGCTTAATAGAAAAAAGGAGAACATCGAAACGTTTTTAATACAGCTATATCCTATTATCCTCCATAACAACAGTTGTAAAGCTAATAAGAAACGCGTGTAGCCGAATAACCCTGTGCCCTCAGGGCACTTATTTCAGACGTTGCAAAACATATAGGACGAAGGGCATTAGCCGTGTTAGCGCTGCTTGGTTCGCGAGTAGTAATTACGTGGTTATCCTTGGGGAGATATAGATTGTGGAGTAGCAATTTTGTAGTATCCGTGGATCTGAGGAAATGGCCACTCTGTGTTTGGTTACTGTTATATAGGGGAGTGGATTTGGTTTAACAGAATTAATGACCTTAACTGTGGTTTGCTTTGTTGAGTATTGATGTAATATTTCTGACTAAAACCGGACACTATCTGCACTAGTTACCTTTTAATCTTCAAAGCATTTCAAAGCCCACTTGTATTGCAAATGTACATGGGCGACGGTGACATTTAACATCAGATGAGCCGTTTCAAAAAGGACTGGGCAATTCATCCAAAGCAAAAAGACATTTATTAATATCTATAAATATTAATAACTTACAATTTTAAACAAACCTGTTTGAGTACCGATAAGAGGAAGCAGTACCTGATTCATTTAATTGAGTTACGAAATCTCTAAATTATCTCCATCGATCCTTATTATAAGACATACATAGTCACCCTCAAGTGTTCGACCTTACATATTTAAAAACTTTTTACATGATAGAGATTTTGAATTTTGTGAAATATTTTCTATATTACTTCGGTAACGTAACACTGAGCTTTTTAAATGTATCAATCTACAACTTGTAATATGTGTTTGACGACCCATTTGGTGTAACGGTTGAGACGTCAGCTGCAACACCAAGGGTTCCGGGTTCGATCCCCGGGCAGTACAAACATTTGTGTGCATGAACATGTCTGTTTGTAATGGTCTGGGTGTTTTCTATGTATAACATGTATTTACAAAATAAAAATGTATATAAGTATATTTATCCGTTGTTTAGTACCCATAATACAGGCTTCACGCTTAACTTGGGACTAGATGGCGCTGTGTGAATGTCAGTGGATATTTATTATTATTATTTATTTATTTATGTTTCTAGTTTTGACAAACATTGTCGTACCGTAAAACCCCAAGTATGCTGTTAATTGTTAACTTACACTGTTTTCTATGAGACGTAATTTTCTAAACCTATTGTATTTCAAATTGAAAGAGCCATTGATATTATTTGATTCAACACAACCGAAGCTCCGCTGAATAACTGATCGCAATCCTGAAAAAGCGAATGATAATGTCGCCCAATTCAAACAGGCATTATAAAGCAAAGAGATCTTTATCCCAATGAAAGACCTAAAACCATTCATCCTATTTCAATTTCGCGCACTTACATTCCCGTGCCAATAATTAAAGACCGCCCTAAAAGACGAAAATACTTTCCTCAAACCCGTCGTATCGGGTGTCGGCGCATTTTTCTCACGAAATTAATTTGCTTCGAATTTCGTCTCAATTCAGCTCCAGAAAGTGTTTCTTCACCCTCCCCGAATCGGGAAGGAAACGAAAGTTGATCTGTCACTGGTCTTTGTCTGCCTGACGACAAAGGTGCTCAGCGGAGGCTATTTTCAAATTAAAATTTTCGCTACGTGTATTCTTTTGTATTAGTAGCGTGAAGGGTGTATTAAATCATAAATTGCTTACCTGAATGGAAACTTCGTACCTTGAAAAATGTAGGATCCTTTCATAATTTTGGGAGCCGATTGCGATTTAATAACGTCGTCGTCATCATTTCAATGCTATTTAAAGCTAGTGCAAATCTGACACTTAAGACGTAAGATATAATGATGTTCTTAAGTAAATGACATAAAGGAAGGAAATTGGCTTGTTAGACAATGATGTAAAAAAGTATGAATTCGTGATATGCTCACTTAACAATCGAAAAAGTGTTCCGAATGCTGTGACAGTGTATGAAATTCGAAATATGTGTATGTGTATACACATATTTCGAATTTCATACACATTTACCTAAACAAAGTACAAAATGTACTCTTTTCGCGGTTTATTTTTGAGGCACGGATGGCGTATCTACCTTTATATATACAGAATATCATTGTTGTTAGAAAATTATTAACATTTACCCAATTCTATACAAAAAAAATATTCGAAGTGTATGTAAAATTATTAAAGAAGTCTTATAAGTAATATTTACTCTCCGAACCGGTGATGGATTCCATTTATTTTATTTTATTGTCGAATAATTAAAGATTATGAGTTTAAATTAATTATGAGTTGTGGATAATCTATGGAAGTATTATGTATAAAGGGTCTATCAGATTATATGTTGTTAAGGGAATGACAATACCGGATCTCTGCTATACAATAGAGCCACATTGAGGGTTTGACGACCCATTTGGTTTTGCGTTGAGACGTCGACTGCAACACTAAGAGTTCCAGGTTCGATCCCCGGGCAGTACAAACATTTGTGTGCATGAACATGTCGGTTTGTAATAGTCTGGGTGTTTTCTATGTATAATGTGTATGTATTTGCAAAAAAATAAATTATATAACTATGTTTATCCGTTGTTTAATACCTATAATACAGGCTCCACGCATAACTTGGGGCTAGATGGCGCTGTGTGCGTATAATGAATTTATTTATTTATTTCAATAAATAAGTTCAACTTTCATAATTACTTACATAGTTCAGACTTTTATAATTTAATAAATCTCATCCAAGCTTTATATTTGTCTATGCTGTAGCGATAAATATATAAATATTTTTCAAGTGAATATTTCATTACAAAATCTCAATCGAATATTTTATTAATTAGCACTTCTTTTAATGTTATTGGCATTCTTCAAAAATATATTTGACCAATGAAATCATTTTTTTTAATTAAGCTTAGGAGCAGACCTGTATCTTGCTTTAGTGTCTCTCCCCGTTACTTTCAAATACTCAGTACAAACAAATAACATTAATCATACGACCTACTTCTTTAAAATCCGTCCCTGGATGAAGGAAATCAACTCCCGGACGAATGTAATCCAAAATGAGCGTTGAGCCCGCCCCCGACGGAGCTGTAACTCATTAGATAAGATGTAGTCAAAAGTTGCAATCACAATGTCTCTGCGGAGTTTTTCAAAGAAGTTTTCTTACCAGTACCAGGGCCGGATTCAGAAAAGACAATTTTATGCATTTAAACAAACAATAGTGGCAGTGGGCTGGTCACGTATGTCGTAGAACCGATGGCCGTTGGAGCAGACGAGTTCTGGAGTGGAGACCGCGTCTTGGCAAGCGTAGCGTAGGACGCCCTCCGGCCCGATGGACCGACGACTTGCGGAAGGTCGCTGGTGGGAGCTGGATGAGAAAAGCGGAGGACCGGGATATCTGGCGCAAAATGGGGGAGACCTTGTCCAGCAGTGGACTGCGATAGGTTGAAGAGAGAGAGAGAAACAAACAATATACTAACTACACGCAAAATCTCACTAAAAAAGTGTCCGCGGCAAAATTGTGCTCATCGCTCATTACGTCGCTCGCTAAATGTCATTAAGAGGGGGGATGATGCAATCCTAAACAAACTCATTGCATCGGAGAGACAAAGCCAAAAAGAGGCCCACTCCCCTGGTCCAACCACCTCAACATCTGCACCTTAAAGAAGTGCATCGGTGTGGCCACATGGACATCGCTAAATGTATTAATTTTAAGTTCTAATTGTAATAATGAAGAGTAAGACTTAAATAATGTAAGAGTTATTACTACTATTATTATATAAATATAAAACAGAGAGAGAGAGAGTATTTATGATGTTATTTATTCCCTTTACTTTATTATTATTCACCCCCCTACTTTACCTAATGTAAATATTTAGTTATTTTAATTCTGTTATCCCATTCCCCCTTTAACCAATTCTTTTGCCCCATGCGCGGAGCACTAACATAATATTATAATAATTAATTTACAAAATAATCTTAAACTAAAAAGAGTACGGACCATGAGTCTGTAGATGTAATTTTATTAATAAATAAAAAAAGGGTATAGTAGTGTGCTCGTGTTATTGATTTGATCAGAGTTTTAATGAATAATTTTATGTCATATATAACAATAAGTCAACGTATGTGTCAAGCGACTTGGACACTTTTTGGTCATTATTGTGAAACTTTTTAGTTGATTGTTATCTAAGATTTATGCTGAATTTATTTTCACTGATTTTTGTTAAGACTGTGTCCGTAGTATTGCCGTTTGGGCACTGGGATCGGATATACTGGGTTCAAAACCAGGGGAAAACCGTATTGTGACAGTCATTTTATGCGATTTCCCCTTCGGAAGATTTTGGCTGAATTACCTTGTCTACCTTGGGGTGGAAGTTTTTGACACCCACCAATCCGCGTTGAGCCCTCGTGGTGATTTATTTTACTTCATGGCCCTGTCTGTGTGGGAAGACAACATGCCCTGATTAAAATGAATTTATAAACAAAAAAATAAATTATGAAAGAATGTTTAAACCTTGATAGGTTGAATCACAGATTTCCCAATACAGGAGATGGGGCAAGCCGCGTTTAAAGTGCGACAACTGTAAGCTCAACGAGCATACACTGGCTACCAGTTTACGCTCTGTGAGACGAGTCAAGACGCACGAATATTAGAAGAAATTACCGTTTTTTTCCGAAAAAACCCTCCTGACCAATTGTAACATGCCATCAACGCAATGAATCAGTAAATTTACCAAGAAATATAATAACTTTTCACAGGTAAGAGCCGAAAAGAAATTGCGACACTGGGACTGCCTATAAACTTGGCGGCTTGTCCAGTCTAATGTATATTCTGATGTCTGTGGGTTGAATAGAGTTAAAATGCGACCGTTTAAAAATCGATTAGTTAGAAGCTAAATAGTCGGCGCTGTTAGCTCCTCTAGTAACCTCCTGTGAAGATATTTATTATTACATTCGATTAAACTAGTATATAATAGAACGTAAATCAAAAAAATTATATTACTATCAGAGAATCCGCCCCTGTCGCCCCTTGTAAAAATGGAATTTGTATCTAAAAGACCAATTTTATTACCATCCCATTCGAATTTGCTCTTTACCCACTTCGTTTTACGTGTCACTTTTGCGCACTTTCAACCTTTAAGTATGACATAGGTCGAAGTTGGCAACGGAACGAGTACCGGCGAATGTGAAAAGTTGCAAGGATTACTCTGTAATATATATGATGTTGCTAATTCTTCGACGCCTTGTGCGGTGATAAAAAGTTGTGACAAAGGATTCGCCTTTTTACCGAAGGAAGCATGGTTAGCGCTGGCATGCTCCTTGTCTTTCTAATGTCCGTCTCTCTTACTTCTCCGTAGCATGGAATATTTCTTATCAGACAATAAGTGATTCAGCTTTCAATGTCCTAATCAAACTTGGCTAAATCTGTCAGAATTAATTTCAGTATGTATGTCCCAAAACACAAACTAAATTTTTTTTATTCATAAAATCTTTTATAGATACTTTTGTAACGTCGATTATTATTTTTATACGGCTTCGGAAACCACCACCCATTCGGAAAAATTAGATCGGGGTATGTAGATTCAAAAACTGTGATCTTGGATCACGTAGCGATTTAAACTTGACGCTCAGGCCACGCTCATTGGATATTTATATATTAAATTGAGTATGGTAGGAATAATTTTATTACTCGTGCATGTAGATCTTACAATACTTATTTTTCACATATTGATATTTTGCTATGTCATATGGACAATTTAAAAGGAAAATGGCTACTGAAAATTTTGTAGAAGATGCATAGCTACATCGCAATTTCTAATGAGTGTATATTTGTATATTTATTTACACTTGTATAGGGGATTTGTAGTTTTCTTCTTGAGCTCACTTTTGGATTATTTGAATTATGTATCTGTGGAAACTTTATTGTTCTGTGTATTTTTACTTTGTGTGATTTTATTAACTAAACTTATGTATGTTTCCCTTGAAAATAAAAAAAAATAAAATTAAATAAATAAACGAATATCCACTGACATTCACACAGCGCCATCTAGCCCCATATTAAGCGCAAGCTTGTACTTAGGGTACAAGCTTGCTAAATAACTGAAAAGCACTTTTATATATATTTATTTTAGTGTTACTGTGTTATACACACTAACGATATATTTATTTAATAAACACATACATATTATAAATGGTTAGTGATCTAAAATTATAAATTATCCCTTTAATCATTTCATAGTACTTATAGTAGTGTATAATTAAATTTAACATACCTCTTGTTAATAACACAATGACTGACATGAACATTATATAGACACATATTAGCTTGTATCAAGTTGTACAGATAGCTTCAAAATTATGTGAACGTATTAATTGAAAACCAATCAAATTGACTACGAACTTGATTAATATTCTGATGATTATTTAAGTAATCAGGGCTCAATGGTTAAACAGATAAGCTAAATATTCGTATCACCTTCACGGCGGTAGCATAATGGCGAAGCCATGCAGATTTACTGGAATGTAATTTGTTGAAATTAGGGTTAAGATTTAAGATTTTTTTAAATATTTTTTTTTCGTAACAAAGACAAAAGGCACAATACACCATTCCACACATCATTACACTGCAATATTAATACACTAGTACTTTTAATTTTTTGAACCAAGGGTTCCAGGTTCGATCCCCGGCAGTACAAACATTTGTGTGCATGAACATGTCGTTTGTAATGGTCTGGGTGTTTTCTATAATAATAATACGTTTATTCACCATAAAAATTTACATTGTGTTCCTTACTCACTAGTTACATTTTTTTCTTCTTATTTTAAATGTAATGGTTTAAAAATAGGTTAAGCATCTGAAGCCGAACTAAGATGGAGACATCCTGTATTTCTGCAACAGCGCCACTTTCCCCAAAAAGTAATACATTTTGCAATCCAAAGTTGCACTAGCAACAATACAAAGCGCATAACGTAGTGAACGGGTGAATTAGTATTTTATGTAAAAATTAGAGTGTACAGAGTCCTCTCGGTGTATATAATGTAGGTGCTTGAATGTGTGTGAGAGGGTGAGTAATAATTACCATATTTAGTTGATTGTATACATTTCAAAATATTAATAACAGTAAATCATAAAATGAAGCCACACCAACTAACAATATCTCTTTCCTTAATAAAGAGTTACTAATGCTTCTGTCTCATCAGTTTTTGTTTTGAGGAATTTTTGATACCATCTTACTTGTTTCAGTTTTATTAAGAGGATATACACACAGTATTTCATTCAAACTCAAAAATGTTTTATTCAAATAAATCATGACATGACACTTTTGAATCGTCAAGAAGTTATTTTTAATGAATCTACCACCGGTTCGGGAGGTTGTTATCTACCGAGAAGATACCGGCAAGAAACTCGTGTAGTTACTCTTTTCAAAAAATGGGGTTTACAATGTTCTCATTTCGAGTCAAAATTTATATAATACTATTCGTTTTTACATAGCTGTAATATGTCTAATTTATATAATTCTATATTATCATCCTAATTACATATTTTTACTTGGAACACAATGCGAGCACATTAAGACCAAATAATGTTATCGGCTAAATAGTCGTTAACACAGTAATATCCTTTTTCAAAAGGGTACTTTTAATTATAGCTTTAAACTTAAGTAAGGGAAGATCGACAATATGTTGTGTACTTTATTAAAATACTTTATACAATTACCAACAAAAGATTTACCCACTTTGTGTAGCCGAAGATTTGGAACAGCAAGTTTGTTTCTATTTCTAGTGTTGAGACTGTGAAGATCACAGTTTTTATCATCATCATTAATTTTGTTATAAAAAGTAGGGCCTAAATATGGAAAGAATCTTTTAGCAAAAGTAGTCTTTGGTCTAGAAGGGGGGGCACATACACAATACCATCTCCCCGATTCATAGCACTTGGGCAATACTGAAGAAGTGCATGTTGTTTCAATATAATACTTAGCGTGTATAATTGCCGTACAGTCAAAACATCGCACTGTTCGTAAGAAGTTTGTTGGGTACAAAAAGGGTTTAAAGGTACAGATTTTGAGTATACTTCTTTGAACACTTCTAGTTGCTTCAAGGTTGTCTTGGGTACGCCACCCAAGCGGAAATGCAGTATGTGAGCAATGATCTGCACAAGGCATAATACATCTGTTTGAGAATAGCTGGGACCACAAATCTTAAACACATAAATGAGTCTACGCACTCTCTTTGTTAACCTATCAATATGAGTTTAAACAAATATTTCATCAACAATTATGCCAAGTAAGTTAACGTGCTTGTACGTTCAAGAAATTCACACTGGCACTCTGGTTTTCTTTCAGGGCAATTATATTCAGATTATGTGGCTCACTCGGATTGAAAAGTTAGGTATTTGGTCTTTTCAATATTTAGTGATAAAACATTATTCTGTAGGTAATTCTTAACCAGGTCAAACATTTTTGAGCATATGAATACACATCATCCCATGTTTTAGCAGCAAAAATAAGGGCAGTGTCATCTGCATACGATATCTTCCCTGTACTGAGTCCAGGCTTGGCAAGTCATTAATATGAATCAAG